>JAYMSL010002161.1:0-14937 GCA_036897195.1 Plantago coronopus
GTACAGTATTCACATGCTCTGTTTATTTCATATTCTCACTATGTCACCAAAGACTTATTCTTTCATTGTTTCCCCAGAATAAGCAAGTAGAGGTGGAGTACTTTTGTGTAGATAGGCTTGCTGTTTGAATAAGAAGGGAACCCGGTTCGTGTGTGTATAGAGTACATGTTTCCCTTCCTTGACCATGTGTGTTTTGTTGAGACTGTTGTGTGTGACCTTCTTATGAAATAAAGATTTCAGTTTGATAATTTCAGTTTCATTTAATGCTTATTTTATTTAGTTGTTTTGTTTTTTTTTACCGTTTCTATTTCTTTCCGAAAGATGAGTTTCACTTAAATGAAGATTTAGGCGGGTAGTTACCCGGTTAGGAAGTTTTGCTTCCGAGCTGGGGCGCTATAAGTTTATTCAATTGAAATTCATTTCAGTTCTGGTAAGATTCATTTAGTTTAAAATCAGTTATATACTATTACTATCGATAAACAATTAACTAATGGTCTTTTGTCACAATGCCACTTTCCTAGCAATTAATATTATCACAATATGATTCTTTTGAAAACATGTCAAGAAAACCAGACATTATATACAACATTCCCTCCTTATCTCGAACAATCAGTTAGCTTTAAGATGATTGTTCGGACTTTCAATATATAATCTAATAAGCCGGTACCATTCTTATGTATACCAGTCGGGGTAATTAATCTCACAATACCTTTTAATGTTCAACAAGTGAAAAGTAAGTATGTACCGTGTGCAATAATGAATGACGTTGTGTATTTCGAACCATAAGAACGTCCAATACGGCAGTTGCTAGTGTAGTTGCACTCGTGACCGCCAGAGACACTGTTATGGAATCACACTTGTTGGTCACCAAAATTTGATCGCTGTGTGACCGGCTTAATTAAGGATCGTTAAAAGGGTTCATCCCTAACTTTGTGTCATCAACCTAATTGCGGGTGACAATGGCAGCTCCTTAGTGAAGCTGCATTAAAAAAAAATATCTACAAAATCACATTTTTCTTTTACAAAATGAAAATTATAGAAATATTCATATTATTTCGAAATCTTTAAATGACTTTTCTTCTTCTCTTTTAAACTCAAAACATTCTTAAACTTTCTATAATAATATTCAATTTCCAACATTTTCAAGTCTTATTGTAAATAGCATCGTTGTTTGAATAAAACCGTTAAAAAATTATATATATAAAGTACATTTTAAATGTTTATTAATATTTTATTTGAATATATATTATGAACATAAAACTATTATAACATAAAAAAATTAAAAATTGTCACGACCAAACCATAATAAGATATTCTTGTCCCATGATCGGGTCACACCTGCTACCTAAAAAAACATAGGTCACCATGGATAACGTATAGAAGAATTTCTCAACCATCCTCTGAACATTTGCCCGTTACCCCTCTGTCTCTCTCCAACGCTTGTAGTAATACTTGTAGTAATACATGTTAGTCTTTGATGTTGGACAAGTAATTTATGAAGTACCATGATATATATTTATATAATTTTAATCCTTGATTTTGCACTATACTTCAGTGTTTTTGATTGCGGTAAAAATGCTTGCATTATTCACATCGCCCTCCATATAACTTTAAGCCATGATTTTGCACTACACTCTATAGATTAAAACAATTAAACACCAACACAATTAAGTAATAAGGCCGTAACGATTTTTTAAATATAATTGAGAGATATAGACAGCGTAATCTATAATTTAAAATTGGAGTAGAATGAAGATGAGAGAACCAATTTTTTGTACTTATGGACGAGTCTGAAAATTCTAATAGAGCAAGTTCCGTCCAGAACACTGATATAGATGAGGTTTACGTGTTTTACAAAAGTATGAAAGTGATTTGCTTTTAACCGAATTTTAATGATGATTGATGTGGTATTAGGTTGTGAGATTATATATCCATAAGATCTGTTTTATGATATATTATTATTAATCATGATTAAAAAACTTGAGTTTAAACTTTGGTTGCCACTTGCGATAAATGCTGAAGTGATGTTAGTTTTATTGTTTACGAGTGCGATACATCTTATTTTAGAACCAATTTAAGAACAGTGAATTCAAATTCCAATTTTCAATGATTTTTTTTTAACGATAAATCTTACAACTACTTATTTATACTTCGACACTACTCTTATATCAAATTATAACTCCAAATACACATACACAAATCTTATAAATCTAAATCTGAACCACCTTATGCATTTCATTTGTCAGGATTTGACCCTCGACTGCTCCTTTGATATCCTAACATCCTTGCCATTCGCCACTCGTCCATCCTTATCACTCAATTCACCGAAATTTTAACAATAAATCCATCAAAGCAAGTCCTATGCACGTAAATTAAACTAGTCCATCGATCTATTATGAATAAAATTTCCAGATAACAATGTGTTTATCAACATTTCTAAAATTAAATTGCTCTTACCCTTATTTATCAATTACCATAGAAATTACATGATTATCTAAATTTCATGATTTATAATGACAATTGTGTAGGTTAAATATGTCGTTAGTTAGTAGAGCCTTTACGTAAAAAGATTCGATAGAACTCTATCAATTGTTATGCAAACTTGCGAAGCATCTCTTGAAAAAAATTAAATAGTGCTCGGTTAAATTAATCGTTTTATATTGGATTGTCAATTTTTGGAGTGGGTAGGTAATTGTTTTTAGTTGGCATCTTTAGATCTACTAGTATTTTGAGTTGATTATTATAAGGGGGAAAGGAAGGGAGAAAATAAAATAAAATCCAATTCTCATAATAAAAATAAAAGTAAAAATAAAATAAAATAAAATAAAATAAAAATCCACTTATAATTTACTACGCGAGAAGAATCGCAAAGGGCCTATCAGGCTATCAGCTATATTGTTGCAGAAAGCCCATTAACTGGACTCTCTTTCGACGAGGCCTCGATTCGTCGCCTTACTTTCTCTCTCTAGAAACGAAGCCGCCTCCGGCCTCCGTGCTTTATCTCTCTGCGTTTGCTCGCCGCCGATTGCGCCCGGTAAGCTCTTCAATTTGATGAATTATCACTCACTCAAGCTCGATTGAGGAGATTTTCTCATGCCGTTTGGGTTTCTGTTACATTCGTAGTAGAATTTCGGTCAATTGATAGGGTTTCGTGATTTCGTTTGATTTGAGTTGCTTTTCAATTTCCTGAGATACAAAAGGAGAGGGTTATTGGTGTTTTGCTATTATACTCCATTCTCCTTTTAATTTTAAGGATTTTGGTGCTTATCGGATCGGTGTTTGAGCTTTTGATTGAGGTGAGGGTGTAATTCTTCAGCTGTGTTGAAATTAGGGTTTTCTCTACTTCTTGTCTCGGTAGTTCTTGTCTCGGTAGTTGAGGGTGGGAATTACTGAGGGTTAGGGTTTAGAAAAGAATCCTTACTTTAAGGGGAATCCTGTGTGTTTGGGGTGGGTTTATCTGCTGTTTGTAGGCTCATGGCAGCTGGAAGACATGGGGGTTACAGAGAGAATGAGTTTAGAGAGCGGGAGACTGATTTCGGGATGTCAAGAAAAGAAATTGGATATCCAAAAAGGGAATATGATCGAGTTAGGAATGAGGATCGCGAGTATGAGCGTGCTCAAGGTCGACCTCGCGATAGTCTAAACTATAGGGGTAGGGCCAGACCGAGAGATACAAGAGAGCGGGAGGTGATGAATGCTGGATATCGATCTACATCCAGCCGTGATTCTGGGAGTAATGGTGGTGGGCCAAGGAGGTGTGAGTTTGCAGCCCCCACCGTTGATCGAGAGCCTGGTGAGTTTTCTGGCAGTGTTTCTGATGGGACAGTTGATTCAGAATCTCGAGTTAATTCAGAAATGGAGGTGAAAAAGATAGATACTAGGAAGCAGGCGTCTCCTCTGCAGAATAAGAAACGGAAGTTTTCACCAATTGTCTGGGATCGAGATGATAAGGAGACTAGGAAGACAGTCAAATATAAGGAGACTAGGAACTCTGAAACTGTTAATTTACCAACTCCTCCTGTGACCAGACTGGATCGTCAGTCACCTAGCACTAACACCGCTCCAGATGCTGATGTGCAGGACCGACTTTCAGATGATCTTAATGTTCACAGTTCTGAATCATCACCTTCTAAGGCCGACTTACCCCTAGAATTACCCGAAGTACCTGCTGAGACCTCTTCCCTGCCACCTGAAGATGAACCTTCTGCTAATAAGCTGGGAGCAGATGCAGCTGCTGATGATTATCTGGCCACCCGGACCACCTGGACGATAATATCCTCTCGCTGGGCTAATGATGCTGATTCCCCAGCTGATGAAGGTGAGATATCCGATTATGAAGATGTGCGGAAATCAAAGATGAGGTCTGGTTTTGGTTCTGCTGAAATCAGGGCTAAGAGTTCAGTTAGTCCGGAGCTTGGTGAGGTGTTAGGAGAAGTTTCTGAAAACCGAGGAAGGACCTCTGGATCCGAAGAGCTTGCTAGGTCATCTAGTAGAGATAGTCTTCACGCCAACAGTGACAAGAATGACTACATGGAAATTGACAACGATCGCAACTATAATGATGCCAGTGGCAGCCAGTCTGACTCAGAATCTGAGGATGAACGGACATCGGGTCGTATCCCCGAGCCTACTCCTCAACCAAAGAAGAGTGTGAATATGCTCCAAGGTTGCAGAAGTGTTAACGAGTTTGAGAGGCTGAACAAGATAGATGAAGGCACTTATGGGGTTGTTTTTAGAGCCAGGGATAAGAAAACTGGAGAAATTGTTGCCTTGAAGAAGGTGAAGATGGAAAAAGAGAGAGAAGGATTTCCATTGACTTCTCTTCGGGAAATAAATATTCTCCTATCCTTTGACCATCCTTCCATTGTAAATGTCAAAGAAGTAGTGGTCGGTAGCAGTCTTGATAGCATTTTTATGGTTATGGAGTACATGGAACATGATCTCAAAGGATTAATGGAGACAATGAAACAGCCGTATAGTCAAAGTGAAGTTAAATGTCTTATGCTCCAGCTTTTTGATGGAATCAAGCATCTTCATGACAATTGGGTGCTTCATCGGGATCTGAAAACATCTAATTTGCTATTAAATAATCGTGGTGAGTTGAAAATTTGTGACTTTGGTCTGGCTCGTCAATACGGGAGCCCACTGAAACCATATACTCACCTGGTGGTCACTCTGTGGTACAGGTGCGCATCTGTTTGGATATTGTTTTCATTTCTCTTATATGATCTTGTGCAATTACTCTTATACTTATCTTAGTTATGATCTTGTGCAATTACTCTTGTATGATCTTGTGCAATTACTCTTGTATGATCTTGTGCATTTACTCTGTCATGTCTAGCCATCTACGTATCTTAGTTAGTCTCTGTATGTTGCTCAATGATTTTGTATACTAATTTTCTGGCTTCTTGTTTTGTTCTCTGCTTATTCAATAATTCCTATTTGTTGAACTTGTGTCATTGTAATTTTTGGTTTTGCTGTAAACATTTACTTCTATATTTGTAGTCTTGTTTTAAACTTCTTATTGAAACAAAATATATGTTGGATTTACCCTTCCAAACAGCGTTCCAATATTGGTAATAGATTTGTCCTCGTAACTGTACTCCAGTAATCAGGAAATTTACAGTTACTCCCAGTTGGAGTACCCAGTCCTAATTGAGCTTTCTAACTGCACTTTGTTGTGTGGCATGTTGAGTTCCACGTGTTATATACTGGATGTACTAACATAATATTCATCTTTCAGGGCGCCTGAACTTCTTTTGGGAGCCAAACAATATTCTACAGCTATTGATATGTGGTCATTAGGATGTATTATGGCTGAGCTATTATCGAAAGAACCATTGTTTAATGGGAAGGCGGAGCTTGATCAACTTGACAAGGTAAAATGGGGCGACAATTCTACAAAATTTTGAAGTTCTTTTTAACTATTCGCCTGATTTCTATTTCATTGGAAAACAATATCACTTTTGTTGATTTAGTTTGGAATGACATGCAGATATTCAGGATACTTGGCACTCCGAATGAGACTATATGGCCTGGCTGTACCAAACTTCCGGGGTACAAAGTAAACTTTGTCAAGCACCAGTAAGTGCGCGTACCTTGTCTATTCTTCTTTTTGCCAATTTTAACCTTGAAATTTATATCCTTTTTCTGCCACTGCTTATCCAGGCTTCCAGCTTTGGGTGATCTGGTTTGGCTTCTGGCCTCCATTGGTACCGTGTCAATCGATTGGCTATACTTTCTGTTGCTTCTAACAAGCGGTCTCTTTCTTTCAGGTACAACCTGTTACGTAGAAAATTTCCTGCAACATCATTTACTGGGTCTCCTGTGCTCTCAGATGCTGGATTTGACCTGCTGAACAGGCTTTTGACTTATGACCCTGAGAAGGTATTGTTGAGCTCTTTTGTTACTTTGACTTCTTTTATGGACACTGCAATGTCCCGGTCTCAAGTAGTGACTGTGTGCATGGATAATGCCAGAGGATAACTGCCGAAGAAGCTCTCAATCATGAATGGTTCAGTGAGGTGCCGCGTGCCAAAGCCAAGGAATTTATGCCTACTTTTCCTGCTCAACATGCCCAAGATAGGTATTGTCTACATGATCTTCTATATTAATTGAGATAGTATGGTGAGCATTTTCATGTTAATTCTCAATTGATATACTAATAATTTTCAGGCGAGTGCGGAGAGTTATGAAGAGTCCTGATCCATTGGAGGAGCAACGGAGAAAAGAGCTACAACAAGCAGAATTTGGTACTGGTGGATTATTTAGTCAATAGCTTCCAGATGCTTTAAGCTTCTTTGGCTTGTGCTATATACGAAAACTGACATGATTGAGGTGAGAGCTATGGTAGAAAGGAAAATCAACATTGTTTGTGGGTGGCCACTGAGCTGTTTCTTAGCTGGAACCTTCAATTAGGGGTCTTCCAGTGCTCCATCCTGTTGAAACTTTATTACTTCTTGCCCCACAGGTGTGGCATAAGACAAGTCTACACTTGGTTACCTTTGGTTCATTGTGTATGTAACATATATAATACTGGCCCTGTAAACAATTTGATGTTGATTTCTGAATACTAAAGCTATATTATCTTCTTGCATGTTCTTTAGTCTCGTTTTACCCTCAAATTGTGTTTACAAGAGGTGGCGGTTGTAAAGCCGAAGGCACATTCTTAGCTTTTCACTTCCAGGAACTGACAGAAAGTTTGTCACTTGCAGAGGTAATTTCTAAATGAAATTTTATGGATTTATCCAATTATTAGCAAGTTGCTATTTTGGGTGAAATGGTTGTCAGGCTGTGCCAACCTGTCTGGGGGTATGCAGAACAGAATCGGTTGTTGGTTGTTGGTCACAGTGATTAGTAGTTTTCGTATCTGTTTTTATCATAAGCCTATTCAAGCATTTAGAAAGAAGCCACCTTGAAGTCATTTTGCTAAGCCGTTTCATGTTCCCAGCTACTTGATGCTCGTAAACTTGCTAATTTCCAATATTGAATTTTGGTACAACTCCTTACTGACCTAAATCTGTAAGGTCATGGTTTATGTTGTCTAGGTCAAGTTTCATTCTGCTAATTTCCAATATTGAATTTTGAATTGTACAACTCCTTAGTCCTTACTGACCTAAATCTGTAAGGTCATGGTTTATGTTGTCTAGGTCAAGTTTCATTCTGTTCGTTCTCCAAGAAACATGAACCTGATTTAGCCTGTTGCTACTAAATTATAGGGGAACAAGTTTCTGCATACCCTTATGTTTAATAACTTTTTGCTCCTTGCTACTGTTATGGTGAAAGCAAATGACTTTTATAGCTTTAGAAAGTTTCTGCGTTTTTAAATCCTATGACTGTTTTGTGAAATATGTCACTGCAGTATCCAACCAAACTCTGGAGGTCTCTTGTGCAAATAAAATGGAACTGTTTTATAACCTTTTTTTGTTCCCTGAACCCCAAAGAGGTATGTTTAATCAACATCGTAATGGAATCGTTCTTGGAAATATACTTAGTGATTGGCATTCCAAGTCTTAACGAGCATAGATTGTCGAGTTGATGAACAGGTTCCTGAGTTTTTCTTTTTCTGAATGTGTCCCTTAACTCTTATACGCAATCTGATTTGGTATTGTTCCGTACTTCTGTGGACAATTTTTCATTTTTCCCTTCTTGGTGCCAAAACTATATAAGGTTCTGCACTATACCTTTTTTTGGTTAACTGCCCTACAGTTAGTTCATCAGTTGCATGGATATAAAACCCATGTCATTTTTTTTCTTTTGCTTTCCCGTGCAACTGAGTGCAGCCAAGAAACAGCAGAACAGAAGCCTGTGACAGCCATGTATCTTTCTTTTGTAAATTCATCATCCCCTCTTCCCCAATAAACAACCCTAATATCGAAAATATTCAACTTTTTCCCAGTCATTGACGCTCTTTTTTAAATTGTGGCACTGCTGCACTTGTCCTCTATTTGAGTTTGTCCGTTCAGTTCTCTTGGCATATATGACCACTTGTTAAATGTTCTCTGATGCATTGTACTCCGTCTTACTACCGAGATTACTACTCTGTTAATTTTTTTCCCATGTATGTTAAGTACTGCACTATTGGTCTATTACCGACTCTCTTTTCCTCGTAAGGTGCGACACATAGTTACCCTAGGCGAAGGGCAAAAGTTAGAGTTTTTCTTTTTTAGGAAAATGTTGTTTGTCAGTGCATAGAGATTTTTCAGAGAGAATGAGAACACATGTAGGTACTGTAAACGAATTTGCTGTTCCTCTCAGGGTTATTCTTTCATTTCTTGCATTTCTCCCAAACCGTGTAGATCCTTGTTGTGCGGGCAAGAAACTTCATTCTTAGGCAGTAGTATCTTAATGTAATAGAAGTGGTTGCATTCTGTTGTTCCACTCATTGCTTGACCAACTTCGCAGATCCCCATCCCTCCTTGTGTTTCAAGACATGCAATCTGTAGAATATGTAGTTGCAGACTTGCAGTTGCTGCCTCAGGTTCTTTCCGACTTTTACATGCTGCTATACAGGGAAGGCCAAGAGAGTTTCATTGTTGAACTTGCGGTTGTTCTTCAATCTTATTTCCTTGAATTCCAGTTTGTGTGCCTTGTGTGCTCTCAAGTTGTCCAATCTTATTTTCCTACGATCTAATATTAATTGCCTCGGACTCGCACTGTTACACGGTTACACCATCTAAATTCATGTATGGCAGCCTGAGAATGTAAGTATCTAATGAAAAGGTGGATTGTTTTCAGTGTAATTCATGTCTTGCCCTCTTGGTACCTATCTAATCTGATTTCCCATTACAAGGTCGAGGTACATCGTCTAAGTTGAAACACAGTGAACTGAATTTAAATGGATACTAGTATGCCTGAACTCCGAGTTCCACTATGTTACACTTGAATTAGCCATTTACATTGAGAAGAGCATCACAGGGAATGAGAATGAATTTCCAAGGCGGGTTATCTTACAACGATTAAGTTATGAACCAGACAACTACTTCACTGCCGTAAAGAAGACGAGCATCATCAAAAATCCGAAGTTTGACAGTTCAAACCACACTGGATAAATGGATAACATAACTTGAACTTAATAATATGTAGTTACTGGTTACTAACACAAGCTTCTAGGGAAGTGAATTATGAACAGAACCGGTTAAACTAGCTAGCTACTAGCAAGTGTAAACACTAAGCTTCTGATTTCAATCAATTCTGCTTCAATTAATCATTTCTTGAAAATCTGAAGTTTTGCAGAGAGGCAGTAACAGGTTCATTCAATAGATCAGGACTACTCGTACTGAATCAAGAGCTGGGACAGCAGAAAGCAGGTTTCTCATCATCTGTGCTAACCGCAGAGGTGTTACTGGCAGCCGTTAAGAGTAGCACTCTGATTTGGCTGCTGCAGAAATCGCACTACCAAATACCGTCATGAAAACATCAATGCTATTTCAACAACTGCAGAAAAACTAAGAAGTAAACAGATGAATTGAAACCAATTGTGAGTGTCACTTGCAAGATATGATCCATATAGACGGCCAAAAACTCTCATCGGAATCAGACATTTTGCTTCAGTATATAATCTGTGTTTGTACTGAAATATCAAGGTTTCGTTTCCTATGAACAGGTGAGAACAAAAATTCGAAAATGGGGCTGAAAAGAGAAGCGTTGATAAGTGACATGGGGGAGTAAGTTGAAAGAATATGCCAGTAGTATTTCTTACTACGTTTTTATTGCTTTACTGATCAGAGTTTATTTCCCATTACAGGACAGCTTATCCACAAGGCTATACAATTGAAATGCCTCTTGTAATTACTCTACACTCAAATACTCAATGACAACAAGTCAAGACATTAATTCATCAGCGGTAACTTCAAACGCCTGTCAAATGGAAATGCTGTTCGGAATACCACGTCCTGTTACGCCAGGAGGAGATGACGGTAACAGCAATTCATAAGGAGGAATGCCAGCTCCGTTTCTGTTCCTCAGTTCCACATTTTGGTTCCTCAGATGGATGATTCTCTCAACCTCCTCCAACTTGACTGAAAAGTTTTCGAATAGTTTCAGGACTTCAGGTTCGTTAAACTTCTGTCTGTGAACTTCGTGCAACTGGTGGACGTACTCTTCATCGGGAGAATGGGTCGATAAAGTGTCTTGAACTGCCATGACTTTTGTGGCTTGGAGCTTCGTTGGCAAAGATGTCAAGAAAGTGTATTCGGGGCTATGAAGGAGCTTTTGGTAGTCAGCATCGCCTGCTTGTGGGATGAGCTTTCGCATGAGAGTGGGGCGATTAGGAGGGTACCCGCCGAATGGGTATTGGCCGAAGTTTACGGCTGCGTGTTGGCCTGATGCTGTCCATATCATGATAGATAGTATTTTGGACAAGTCATCTTGAGTTTTGAGCTCGGGCCACCATGGCTCATTTCTCTTGTTGTAGTGGCCTTTGTTCTTGATCTCAGACCACCAAGATTGAAGCTCGAAATCAGATGAAATCGAGTTTGGCTCGGAATAGTAGTGCTCTACGTAGGACTCTACTAGTTCATTGATAGCAGACCAAATTAGAAGCCCATCTGCTGCATAAGGATAGTCTTCAATCAAGAGTTTGACACCACCAGGTACAGATGGATCCTCAACAGCCATTCCCCTGCAGGGATTATTGATAAAACCCGAGTTATTAAACTACTTGATAATATCTCATGCAACGACGATACTATCTGATAGCTGGGTAGAGCAGGGGTGAAAGCCTTACCTTCGAATAAGATCTGCCGGTAATGCTTCCATGTCAAACTGCCACGAGCTTTTATAAGCGGCAGAGCTTATTTCCATGGCATACGCTCCAGGGCTGAAACAAGCTTCAATTATTCCACCACCATTTATTAAGCTTTGCCTTGCAAGAGCATTGATTTCCATCGTGTAGCGCATATGGGGATGCAGCAGTTTATAAATCGGATGCAATGAGCTAAGCTGCCTGTTGGTAGCAATAATGTAAGGCTCCATGCAAGCATGAGTCTTCAACCTGCATATCATCATAGTACAATATAATTAGCACCCAAAGACATTCTGCACTTGTAAGCAGTTCTTTTTTCGAAGCATTATCTATTTTCCACAATTTTTTGAGCACTCAACAAATTATAGCTTCTGTCCAATTCTTCTGTTTAGTCTTACCAGTGGTTCACAAGTTGGTGCACACCAGCATCGTTGGAGCACACATGTGATTTAGCCAGATTCCATATCCAATGAGTCGTAGCGTCATGCCCGTGAGTGTAGATGAACTTGTTTCTTGGATGTGAATCTGTTGGGGGAAGTGACAGCTCAATGACAATCGGCAGGAGATTACCAGTTTCAGAATAATAGAATATCGTTCTTGAAGCATAGGCTTTTCTATCGGGCAATGTGTTCATCTTTCCAATGAATGGCAGAAGTATGTCATGGTAGTCGAGTATCAACAACCTTTTCTGCGCTATCGCCTGTAAAGCCCAAGATGAAGATTATTGATGAATAAAGACACCAGAACGACGAAACTGGGCACAAGTTTAAGCACCATTACCTCTTCAACAGTGATGCCTTTCAGCTCCCTTTGTATCACTTCCCTGGTGATTGCAGACTCAGGTGCACCATATTCTGCGGGATCTAGTGTACTTAGAATTGGAATTTCCTGAAAATAATCATGCCTCCCTCAGTTTCTTTAGTAGGTTTGTAGCTTTGCAACATGGTCATAGAATTCTATCTATACAAACCTTTAGCAGCTGAATGTTCACCGGGTTTACGCCAGCCAAAGTCTGGCGAGCAAACTCGTTATCTCTAATCCAAGAAAATCTGTCACCTGTTGTTAAAACACATAACACTGAGTATGGATCATGTAACAGAAAAAGCAAGAAATACACTAGCATCAACGAGAGCCTTATTAAGGTGATAAGTGAACGGTGCAATGTTCTTACGCTTAATAATGGCTGGAATATCGTACTTGAGCAACGTATCACCAACAGTAAACAGCTGATTCATCACTTTGGTTATGAAAGGGTTCTGTTTGCCTGATTCTAGCTCTTCCTCTTTTAACAGGACGCCGTTATTGTACAGATCATCTATGTCCGAGAAGTTAGTGAAGGGAATATCTGATTTCGCCAACGTAGAAATGATCAGAGGCATCAGGTTGTGGAACAGAGCCTTGACTCTTCCGGCTGTAAATGTGTTCTGCTTAGTCTCCTCAAAGGTCTCGTCACGAGGAACATACACTGGGTCCGGTTTCTCAATTCTAGTCTCTGCGTTAGGATCTGGAAGACATCAAAGCAACCAAATATCAGACAATCATTTCCAGGAAGCAAGAAATATACCAATTACATTCATGCTACATTTCCCTGCAACACAAGGTGTCACGTACGACAGTCGACAGTATACCTGTTTTCATCGGAGGCCTACCAGTCCGACATCTCCTAGGATAAGGCCTCTCTTCGGTTCCCAAAACTGGCCTAGCTAAATCATCGCTTTTATCCGGATTACCCAAATCATTATAAAGATCATAATCGTAAACTCTCTCATGAAGCTTCCTCTCCCCTTTCCCTGTACCACGGAGACTCAACAAGTCCTCCCGTCGAAGATCCTTAATCCCAGGCGGCGTCTGAGAAGGAAGATACGCCTATAGCCAAAGAAACAACAAACGAGTCAAATCAAAATCACAATGCCTTATAATTCGAACGGGGGCACATCAATTGATGTTGCATACTTGATTCTTGAAAATGATTCTACTCTCAGGATTATCCTTTCTCGCATGAATCCACGTATCAGCCCAGAAGAAGACAGGGCCTTTGAATCCATGAACCACAATCTCCAACAAGAAGAACTCCTTGTCATGGTAATTGGTCACTAGGACAGCTCCAGGCTCCCCGAAATCGGCCGGAACCGTCAAATCCGCACCGTACTCGACTACGTAGGGATCGTTCGACATCTTCGGTGACCATCCCTTTACAAAAGACTGTGCTGTCTTCCCGGAATTCGTAGCTGAGAAAACAAAAACAGTTCAATGTGTAAACTAACTGTCCCCAAATAAGTAATTACTCAAAAATGGCAAACCCTTTCATGAAATTATGTTTTAAATTGTAAACTAATGTCATCAAGCATTCAAGCATATAAAATTAACAACTAATTGATCTCCTTTTGTCATATAGTATATACACAAACATTAGATGAGACAAACCACAAACCTGAACAATAATCAAGACCAAATTATTTTCTGTAATCTCACTTGAACTGAAATTTAACAAATGCTAAAAAACAGAAAAGAAAGATCTACAAAAAGGCCAAAAAAGCGCCCACTCAGACCTCAGAAGTCAACTCATTAGATTTAAATATGCATTTATCCGAGTAGCAGGCACCATCAAACAATCTAATCTATAAAGATCCATTCGCAGTTTCGAATCATTTCAGAACTAGAACAGAAGATTAAAAACATATCCAATTTCAATCCACTAAAAAGTTTTTTTTTTTTTTTGAATTGAATTGAATTACTAAAAATTAATTAATTACCAGGATCAACATCTTGACTAACAAGCTGAAGCAAGATGCCTCTGCCAATGCCATTAATGAAATTCTCCCACTGATCCTCAATCTTTTCAGTCAACCTTTCATTCATCTTCCTCCTAATCTTGATCACAGCTCTCACATTTATTTCTCCATTTCCAGAACCCACATACCCATTACTGTTGCTACTACTTTCTGCTACTTCCACACCAGACTTGCTATCGCCACTACTGATCACAGCCTTTACTTTCAAACCCCTCCTCTTCGACACCCTGAAGTTAGAAACCCCGGCGAGTTTCTGGGGTGGGAAGAGGCGGGGAGTGGGGTGACGGAGGGTGGTGGTGGTGGTTCTTGGGTGAGCTGTGAACATGGTGGTGGGTGGAAAAGAAGAGATTGTAGAACAGTTGGAACTGAAAATAGGATGACTATGGAGGAGCATGGGAATATATAATGGATTGGAAGAATAAAAGTAGAGCTGGTTGGTGATGTATATAAAATTGCCATTAGCATGGAAGCGAGTGATTGACGACTTGCAGATGATGATATACTGAGTTTTAATTCAATTAGTCTTATTTTATTATTATGTAAAAATTGCGTAGAATTTTCGTTATAGTTGTGTCTGAAAAGTAAACTGGATCAATCTTTTTCATACGTACGAATTCGAGCCAGCCATTATTGATGATGTATGAGCATGTTATGTGCCCGTGTTTGTTGTGTTGTGTATAATTATGAATGAGATGAATGTGAAAGCAGTGATCAGACACCACCACTACTGGACAGTGTGTCAACAATGGCTCATCCATCTCAATGTCCGCCAATGTTTCTATCAAGATTTGTCCACAAATTCACTACTAATTCGTGAACTAAAGAGATTCAAGAACCACGAATCAGTAGTGAATTTGTGGACAAATCTTGATACGCCCCCGCAAGCCGAGCATGGATATC
>JAYMSL010002162.1:0-14935 GCA_036897195.1 Plantago coronopus
GTGATGTTATCAATACAATGTTCAATGTTACTAAATGTTATCATATTAGTAATATTAGTAACATTGGACATTGTGTTAATAACATCGCATATTATGATGCCTTTATATGGTCTTTTTGAAAAATCCACAAATAAGTGGTCTCTCCCAAGTTTTTGTAATGAATTGAACCTTAGAAAGAAGAACAGCAAATTTTTCTACTACCAAGATTCAATTCTTTTTCTGAAAACATTAAAAGTTTTACTCAAACGATAAAGAAATGTACTTATGTCCCTGGGATTGGAACTAAATTCATTTGTAAATTGAACTAATAAATCATCAACTAATTCATGCAGAATAACAATTTCAAAATTCACATCCAAACACCAATTCACACGTCGAACACTAAAAAAAAAAGCTCTAACGGTGATCATTCACGTATATTAGGCATGACTATCAGAACAAGTGACAACTCCTGACGAGAACAAGCCCTTCCACTGTGGCGGATTCCTTCCACCCCAAAAACTTGCTCTCAATAAGTGCATTTTTCCTTGTAACACTCCACCAAAATACTCATATCAACTTACATTTTCATATACACACATTAAGTCTTGAGTGAAAGTTTCAATCTTTTCTTAAGAATAGTTTGTGTAAGTGATGTATTTATTCTTACAATTGACATCTCTGAGAATAGATAAACCAGCCCAGAAGACTTAACTTCTACAATCTTCTACCTCTAGTATCTCAATCCTCCATTACCATTCTTGAGCCACTCTGCTCTTGCAAGTTATGGGGGATCAGGATCAGCAAAGTTTTATCACATTTTGATGCTAACTGTACCCAAACAAATCACTTGGAAAGATAGCTAGATACACACACAAAGATTAATGTAGATTGAGATTTGAGATGATATGATACCCCAATCAAAAGATCCATGTGCAAACCCTGTTGTGAAACACAAACACCCAATCCAATCCTACATGCACATACTGATACTTGTAGTTGCATCTAATCAATCAATCAAGTAGCTAGCTATCTAGCTGGGCACCCCAACCCAATAATAATGAGGAAATGAGTAAGCTAGGTAGCTAGGTACATATCCATGTTACATGTGTTGTTGTGGAAAGTGTTTCCCAGAAATATAATGGCTTATTTTGTCACCATTATATATGACATTTATAGCATCAGTTTCCCTGTTTTGCTCTCTGTACACTTCACTTCCACCCTTTGTTTTCTAGTCACTTTGTGTGCAACATTGCATGGGTATATGCACATAGCAAGATTTACCCATTTGACTTGTCCTGGGTCCTGCATTTGATCACTACTCACTTTTCTTTTCTTTCTTTAATTTTGGGAAGATCAGATCAGGCCATCAGCAAGCACTTGTGTTTAGTCTCTTTTCCCCATGTCCCCACGCTATATGGGACAATATTTATGTATCAATGAACATGCATCATACAACTACTTTATATTCTGATTTATAACCTCAAACAAGAGAGATGGAAAGTGAAATATCACCTCTGAAATGTCACATTCAAATTCAAAGTCCACCTAAAATCTTTTGAAGCCTCTATAGTGTTCACAAAATTTACCGGAGTACAAAAACTCGATAGAGGATATAAATTAGACATTATAATTTGTTACACCAAAATAATAAATGTCTTAATCCGGAGTACATTTTCTAGATTTTATATGGAGTAGTTTATGATGCAACTCAAAAATCCAACAGAGCAATTACATCGAAAATCATTACATTTCATTCTCTTAACACTTCCATCATTTAAGTGTAAACCTTTTGCATACTCTTAACACTTACATTTAACACAAACTTCTTATGTGTGAGTTTAGTATATATTTCATTTTCATACTATGTTGGTTTTTCCGAGGTTAGGTTTTTGAGTGTAAACCTTTTACACTCATATTATGTACTCTTGTTATATAAATTTTGTCATTTCCAAAAAAAACTATATTCATAAAAGTAAAACTGAAGGTTGAGAATAATAGAACAATAGAAGTATGCATAGTTGAGTGATGACACTTTATCCTTAAGACTAATTTGTCCTGCTATGGTGCTCACATTTTAAATAGCGACAAGTCTCCAAGATAGGAAGACATCGTCAATTACAAAACTCTGGTGGACTACATCAATATAGGAAGACATGCTTTTATTGGAGAAGAGGGAGGAAGGAAAGCAGATTGTAGATGTGTTTTTCTGCCAATGAGGAGGGAAGTATTTATAGGTTTGAAATGGTGCTTACAAATGGACATAAACTTTTCAGTGACGACTATTAGAGTCACACCAAATTCAGAATGATGTGTCTGTTCAGAATATACACAGAAAGCTTTTCGTCTGAAAAGATTTTTGATGTTTAACTATACTGGCTCTAGTATTCAAATTCGAATTTTTCCCAAAAAATAATATATACACCTCTAGCCCAAGCTGAACTCCCCGGTCCAGCTCCTAGCTAAGACATACGGGTGTGGTTGGGTTCGACCAAGAAGCCTTCTAGCTCCTCCATCCTTCAAAATCAATGTTGGGTTTGACCTAAACCTTTTATCTAGCTTGTTCCTTCCCAATTTTAGCAATGTGGATACTTCCCATTTTTTCAACTCTTGGTCTTCCATTTCCAATGCATCAACCTACACACTTTAATTAAACTCCAATTACTCTTTCACCTTTCAATAAATTTTAGTAATTCTTTTTCAAGTGTTTTCTATTGTTCTTCACGTATAAATGACTTCATTCCAACATATGGAATCCCACTTAGTTTAGGTGCAAAAGTCATGTACAAACTCATTTGCAGGATAAGTTAAATTCCACCTTACTAGCTAGAACCAGCTTCTCATTTTCTTGTTACCTTTTTTCAATTTTTCGGCTTATTACCGTAGAAAAATATCGAAATAAAGTACCGTAACATTACTTCTTGAATGTAATTTTTCTAAATTTTTTCATCAATACGATTTATGAGTAATGCAAGGGTGAAAAGAAAGAAAGAAAAAGTCTAGAAATTTTTGAATTTGATCCGTAACTAACATGTACTAACAAAAACTCTTCATTCCGACATGATCTCCAAACTGAATTATTTTGCAATGATAAACCTGGTCAATTTTGAGGTGCAAAAGCCAAAAGTAAATGTAGTTAGGAAAAAAAGTTGTGGGACTTAAATGCACATTCTGACAGTTTAGGAAAATCACATTTAGTAGTGAGTTAATGAGAAAGGGTAAATTGACAACACATGCAATATTGAGAAAGTGGGAACAGTAAATTAACAGTGAGACACTGAACCTTTCTGCATATATTAGACAATTCAGCACATTTTGAAAGCCTACAGACACGTAACAGAAACACACAACACAGATATCCAAGATACCAGCTCCATCGCTAGACTACTGAATAAGACTTTCTTAGTCTTCTACTTTACCCTATTACACTGCAGTGATAAATTAATAGGCTTCCTTTTGTCTACACTTAAAAAAACTAAAGAAAAAACTATTTTAAGATCGATAATAGTCGGTGATAATTCATTATTTCACGAACACGTGTAACAAATATTACAGATGTGTATCATTTTTATTCGAGTTACGAATGATACAAATCTGTTATATTTGCTACTCTTACGTGTCGCATGTCTTGTACTAGCAAGTTGAAATGTCGCGGATCGAACAATTTAGACTGCTTGAGAAGTGGCTGCGAATTCCGACTTGAGGGGAAAGAGCTCTAGGGTTTGCAAAGGCCTATCATGGCAGCGGGGAGCTTCTAGGGTTCCGATGCTTGGCCAATCTTTTGGAATTTCCATTCTCCAATTCTCGTGATGGTTTGGTGCCTCCTTACAAGATCCAGTAGCCTGTACACACAAGATTTGCTTGATTAATTTGGAGCATTTTTTAAAAGGAAAATGTAAAAATAAATTTTGTTCAGGACTTATTATATAGGTTCCACTTTTATTTAATTTAGTCCAAAGATGAAGCAAAATAGCAAATACACTAGACAACCATGCATTTCTTTGTTGAAACTTGAAAAACTCTGCAGAAATGAGTAAGAAATATTTTATATTTCATGGTATATATAGTCATCTTCTAGTGTACTTTATTGCAGAATGTGTCTCTTTTGCTGAAAATGGCTGACGTATTTTTATGCAGTTCTTGCTTCATGTAGGCCACTATAATGTTCATCAATAATTTTTTTTAAAAATAATTAAGAAGTATAAATAATAAGAACAATAATAATATATATACTCCATTTTACAATAAATTGGAGTTTTAGCAGAGATAATTAAAACTCAACTAATGAAACAAAATGCAACATCCTTTTTCAACATAATAATTTATCAAAATAGATACTTTTCTTAATTAAAATAATAATTTGTTTATCTGTAGTCTCACTAGCATTATACAATACTGGCTAGTCCAAGTCTCACTTATAAAAATCCTATAATGAGAATCATTTATCATATTAAAGATTGCATTCATAAAACTTTTGAAGTTTTTCTTCATTTACACTCATCATGACATTTTTTTCTTAATTACACTAATTATAAAACCAAAGATATAAAACATGCATGTACAAATAACATGGAAAATTCAAACTAGCTACCTGAGGAAGAAGGCTTTGATCAGCTGAAAAAGAATGAGTGGCAGTGAACTGGTGAAGAAAACTAGTTGGACCAGGATTGAAGTAATGAAAATTAAAAGGGTAGACTTGTGAAGTCAAATCTTGCTGCTGAGGCACTTGTTGATGATGGAACAAATTGCCACTAAGCCCTGGTGCAGGACTAGTACTGTACAACATATGCTGCTGCAAGAACTGGTGATGGTGCATTTGCTTGGCAAGTTTCTTCCTCATCTTCTGCCTGTCCCTAGCCTTATGGTTCTGGAACCAGTAAAACACATTCTTCCCCTGAATCTTGCCATAATAGGCCAAATGAGCCGTGATCTTCTGTATCTGGGACGCGTTGGGTGTCCGAACGCCTCGCCGGTAGAGCTCCTCTAGGATCATGAGCTGCTCCGGTGTAGGACACCAGCGTGTTGAGGGTGAAGGTGACATTGTTCCGTTTTTGTTATGAGTTTTGTGTGTTTGTTTGAGTTGTGTTGTGAACTGTGATGTGTGAATGGGGATGGTTTAAATAGAGGGAATGGTATGGAAGTGATCATGCATAGTATATGGATTGGAATTGGATTAAATAAATAAAAATAAATGGAGAGGGGTACCAAGAAGGTGTCATGCTGATGTGATCATGGTTTTAATGGGGCTTTAAAGTTTGTATACTCTTCATATAATTTGTATAGTTGTATCAAATCATGTCATGCATGGTTGAGAGAAAGAGATCTAGAGAGGGAGATGCTACTGCAACAGTTGATGTATATGATGATCGTCATCATCACTCTATCATTTAATTCTTCCTACATCGATCCAAATTTAACACTCAGTTATGGAGTTAAGTTAACCTTTTAAAATTTAGTTCACCTTCATTTCATTTGTGTTTAATTCAGTTCAGGTCAAGTCAATTTAGATATACGTAGTATAAATTTATACTACTTAAATTCAGTTCAGTTCAGTTCAAATATTTTCAAGTGAATAGAACGTACATAGTTAAACTCAATATAACAATAATTATTAACTTTGACATTGAGTTAATTACATGGGTGAAGATATAGGATTTTAATCGAAAATTATTGACTAGATTGGATTTGTGACTTTTTTAAATACCTTGTTAATAGGAATCAACCATAAGATATATTGAATAAAGTGTTTTTTTAGTATTCATTATCCATCTTGTCACTTCGCAACGTGTATTGAGTCATGTCTCGGCTACGTGAGGTATTTGTGTATCGGCTTGGGTTAGACCTTTCAAACCTCATGGGCTACAGGTGCTTGGCTGTTCTTGGGGTTTAGTCCTTGTCGATTATCATCTCCCTCCTCTAGCAAGGCATGAGTTTCATTTGGCGGGTGACGTTTTGTAACATTGGTTGGAACTCATTGGTGCAAATCTTTTGCACTTTGTATATTTTTAAAGTATAGTAATAATAATTTTTGCCGTTTCCAAAAAAAAAAAAGTGCGGCACACACCTTCTTTTTAGAAGCAACAAATGAATGACTCGAACCTCGTGTTATTGGTTGGAGGAGAGCGTCTACCAACTGAGATGTGTTTCGTTGTCAAGTGCGGCACACACTTTAATTAGTGTTGTGGATTAATTTTAGTCACGTTATTTACAACAATTGAATACTTGATTTACTAATTGTTGGGAATGATCACTACTAGTGGTGTTATCAGCTAGTTAGAATCAAAACACACTGTCTTTAGTTAAAGACTAATAATCCCATTTATTTCTCTACTTGATTTAGCATGATTTGCGGAGTGTTTGGCATCGGTTAGGGAGCTAGGTTAAGCCCCTAACCGAGTACATTAGTAAAATTTGTGTTCGACATTGGGTTAAGGTTCATGCATTTATTAACTCTATTTATACATACTCAAAACTTCGATAATTACTTTTTTCTTTTTTTTTTTTCTTTTTTTAAATTAAGCGGCAAAGAGAGGATTAATAATAATAAACTTTAGTTACTATTTTCGAACTAAGAAATCTCAATAATTTCAAATTATAATCGAGTGTTAATTATTCAATTTGAGATTTGGATACTCATTTTCCAACTTGTAATGGGTTAGCCGTTGGTGTTGGAGAAAGATTAAGATTTAAGGCTGATGTGGGGACGCAGGCGCTCAAATTATGAGCCATAGGCCCATATATATACCCTCACAAATTCACATACTGTAGTCTGTATATACTTGGATTTCGGAAATGTCAATCTTGTTGAAGTTATAAAGTGTAAACTACTTTCGAATTCGGATTAATGCTTCAAAGTTCAAACTGAAAACATTCAAAAGTTTTTTAAAAAATTCACTGATAAAGCCATTAAGGGACATTTTACAGAGGGTGAATGTGAATGAAAATGAGAATATGAGGAGGAGGATTTAAAGTAAACAGATTAATGGTAAACGTAATAAACGTACGTCCAGCGAAGTGAATTAATTAATACTCATAAAGAATTACTGCATTTTCTTCTTCCACTGATTAACAACGTTAATTAGCTGCTCTAAGTGCCCCGCCCCACACAGCTAGCTGGCTGACAAATTCAGTCACCCTATTTAACCAAAAGCAAATAATCCTACAATAATTTTACTTTAATTTGTTGATTTACAATGCCAGAAACTTTTTCATTAATTTATTTCTGTAAAACTAAGGTATTGTTTGCCATTGCTTAAGAAAAGCATTTTCTGCTTCTGGAAAAAAAAAAAGACAGAAATGTAGTGTTTTATTTCACAACTTCTGCTTCTGCTACTCTAAAAAAAAGCAGGTAACCGCTGCTTTTTAGAAGCAGCCCAAGACTTGCGTTTTCCTGCTTAAAGCACTTCAGGCTGCTTTTTTTTTCCTAATTAGCAAACACCTACAACCTTTTATCAAAAACACTTCTATACCACTTTAATCAAAAACAGGTTAAAAGCAATTCTGAAAAGCAATGACAAACACTCACTAAGTATGCAGACTACAACAGATTATCCACAGAATTGTCCGCGGTGATCAAATTATACAAGTGAATTTAGTACGGTATTTGTGTCATTCAACAAAAATGCATATTTTTCTTGTTCTTTGGCAGACTTATTATTCATATTGCAGGGCGGAGCCGAGTAACCACTCGCTAAAATTTGAAGGTATATATACTCTTTTACCAACTAGTCTTCATTTGGGTCGAAATTGGACCTAAAATAGGCGATCGACTTGACCGAAACGAACATGTAATCTAAATCTAACATGTAACAACACTTTCTTTAAACAGCCATGTAATTTTACATTGTAACATTTCAGTCACTTGTTTGAACTCTATCTAAATATGCAAGTCTCATTTTCAATCTAATTGTGAAGAAGAAAAAAAAACTCAAAAGATTCTGTAATTCTGTAATTACATCTCCAATTCTGTAATTTAAGTCTCATTTATTAAGGTTGTTATCTCATGAGAAACCTCAACAACTATGAAATTGAGGGGTGTCACAAAATTCAATAAGGTAGTTAAAATGTTGAGATGTTGGAAATTTGTTAGGAATTAATTAAATAGAAAGTTGGAGAATGGTAATTAATGAAAATTAAATGATGGTTATCCAAGGGATACTAGTACGAATTAAAACTATGGGAAAGTTAATTAAAGTCGGGAGAGAAAAAAATGAATTCTCCAAATAAATTCAGTTCTTCTAATTACCGTTGGCTGAGCTTTAGAGCACTTTTTACAGGAGTCTCAAATAATTCCCTAAAATTTTATCTAAAATCAAATCCTATACTAGTTTTAAGGAAATTTAGGGAGTTTATATTTTTGACATCAACTTCAGGTTTCCTATTTGCAATGCAAAATACTAAAGGATGGTAGTATTAGGGCCGTGCATAACCCCGAAAAACCGAAAACCGCACTGAAACCGGCCAGATCCGATTTTTCAGGTCAGGGTTCGGTTTGGCATTTTTAAGAATTTCGGGTTCGGGTCGGTTCGGGTTACAACCCGCGGGTTTCGGGTTGATCCGAACCAACCCGAATATTATTTTTTTTAAATATATTAATTTGGGAAAAACGCTATTAGTTTTCCAAACTCGTGCCTTTTACTCTTCTTATCTTCTAGTCTTCTTCAGTCTTCTACTCTTCTTCACGAGTTCACAAAACAATTCATGTCCATATTGTGATTTTGGAGTTTTTGATGTGTCATTTAACATTTGAACTTGTGATGTTTAGCATTTTATCTAGTTTAAATTTGATCTTTAAATGGAATGGATTATAATCTATTGAGTTTAATTTAACATATAAATTCATGTCCAAACTGTCATTTTTGGAGTTTTTTTTTTTAATAGATGTTCGGTTTTTCGGGTTGAACCGAACCCGATCGGGTTAACCCGAACCCAAACCGAAATTTCGGGTCGGGTCAACCGAATGCACACCCCTAGGTAGTATGGTCCACTAATATCACACTCAATATGAAGATAGGGAGAAGATAGGGAAGTATAAATTTGAGAATTAATTTAGGAACTCCCTAAAAATAGGAGTTCAATTACTGTGGGCCCGATAATTAGGAGTCCTGAAGTTGTAGTGTTCTCAACCATTTTCCCTACTTTCTCTCCAAATTTGAGTTTAGGGGTGTTTTTAGGAGTCCTATAAAGAGTGCTCTAGCAATAAAATGGGTCCTAGGCTCCTAGCTGAGCTCACGTGTTGTAATTCAGAAATCGGACTCAAACTCAGATTTTCTAGGAAATTTTTTATGCTCAATTTTTTATGCTTAGAGTAAGCCCATATGATCTCACCCACCTCTCACTATAGCAGTTAGTCTCACAATAGGGCCCACAATAATAAGAGGGAAGACGGAAGATCAATGGTCTTACCCATAGTATAGAAGGAACTGATTTTCTCCCCTTTTACACTTCCAGGTATTGCAAGTATAGGAAAAAAAACTAAACCCCTGCTTTGTGTAAACTCACTATAATTTATTTTGTCATATGGATGAATTCCAATTTTAAACAGGTTTAAAATGCAACCTCATTCTCTTGTCTTTGACTACTGATGAGGGTAAAATCAGAATAATGGTATTTTAGCACTTGATCCTAGTCCAGTCACATAAACTTATAGTAAACTTCTTCTAGACTGGTTCAGAGCATGGGGCTCTTGATGGCTTGAATCGAGTGATACCTAAAAACAAATGGTAAGAGGTAAGTCCCTTTTACACCGATCTGCTTCAGACAAACCGAAGTAGACTTAATGTTCGAGTAGGCTGGCCGAGGCTAAGGCTTGAACCTTTGATCAAGTGCTAGGTATTAGAAATATGATGGTGTCAGTTGAGTATTTGTAGTGCTAGTAGTTTGGACCCAACTTGTTAAATCACGGGACTACGTACTTCTCCCAAATCTTGCAGGTACTTCCTTAAATCCTGAGGTTTGTACTCATGTTGACCAGTGTCCCGTCTGGATAGGGGCGCATGAACGTCATTTGCTTGGTAACCTTTAGGCTAGGAGAGCTGGTTTCGAAGGCCTTTATGAATTCTACCGTTCTGATTTGAAGGTAGGAACTTGGACGTCTTCCCAGGTTATGATTTTGCATGACTACCGTTGGACGCCATTTGCATGACTACCGTTCTGATTTTGTTACCTATGTTGGTTAGAACAGGTTCAGTATAGGTTTGGAAAGTCTGTTAGTTTGGAATAATTTTGGTTAGTTGGTATAGCAGTCGGCTCTTTTGCTCTTTCCCGAGCTTGGTAGTCATGCCGGTTTCTGTCGATTCCTCATCTAGGGGATATTCTCTTGCTCTTGTATGTACAGTGACAGTTGATATTAATACAATTTTTGCAGATTTCAAAAAAAAAAAAGGTAGGAACTTGGACGTCTTCCCAGGCTCTAGACCGGAACTCAAGGCTGGACATTGAGCTAAGAGTCTGAGCCCCAAGGCCGGATATACTAAATGGGTTGTTTCATGAATTGTATAGATCCATCGAAGTAGGCTCGAGCCCGTGAGGCTCGGAACTGGGTCTCCCTTATCAGGGCTCGGCCTCTTCCAAATTTAAACCTTCTCCACTTATAATTAAGACGCAATATGTTTAGTCACTAATCTGGATTAGACTTATTTATACATATCAATACCTACACTGCCACTCTAGAATGTTAACTTCATACCAATTGAAATGCAAATCATAACTGACCTGTTTTACATAACAACGAATATCCCTAATGTTACACTTTTTAATTTAATCATTTAATTTTTAAATAACATACTATATGAATCTCCTCCCCCACCCCATCATGGCTTGTGTCTACACGTGTACGTCATAACGTGCACGCGGGACATGTTAGCGGCTTTCTTTTAACTCAGTAACTCTCATGGGACGGGGATGTATTCCGATTGTGGGAACTAATGGTCCTTCTCTCTTTGTATAGTTTTCTCTAGTATAAGTCTTATGCATCTCTTTGAAATTGTGAATGTATGTTCAAGATTTTCTTTAAAAAATTATTTAAACTGTAAACGATTTTCGGAAAGTAGCACGAATTTACCATTTTCTAATTGAAATTTAATGAAATAAGTTATATATATGTATAAGAATTGTAGGTAAATAGTAAAATGGTGTAAAATATATTAAATGTCAACAACCATTGTAAATTGTAATGAAGGTGATGTTGCCTGTTACGCGTATTCGTTATATGGTAGTACAATAATTTTGGCATACACTTATATGTGTACAAATATAAAATGTCAAAGTGATATTGGGACTATCATTAACTAACGCGAAATTTAACATGCATACGTGCGGCCGGTTTCGCTAGCTACAATATTTATTAATAATTATAGACGGCGGATACAGTTTAATTAGTTAAGAACCGAAAATATTTAATTATTCATTATTGCATTTACTGTTTTCTTAATTATTGCATTCCAACTTCCTTATAAAATCGATGGTATACTATGCATCATTAGTAATCAATATTCCTATTTATTTTCAGGACAATATTGTCAACCGTAAGTATTCAATAATTGGATGAGTATTCTGAATATGAATTTATAGGTATGTAATAGTTAGATTATGTTGAGTTCGGCTTAATTTTAGTTAAGTTTAATGCAGTTCAGGTCTTACTTAATTTAAATTTATATTTTATTTCAATTTAGTTTAGGTTCATTCCATTCTGTTTAAAAATTTCCAGATAAATTAAATTGAATGGAGCCTTATTCCAACAGTCCATCTTATATATTTGTTTGCATTTTCCGTTCGTTCGTGTAACGACCCGGCCCAACGGACCGGCAAGATTACTGCAGACTGCTCTCCGTGTTGATATGTTGGCCCTACTGACTAACACATGTTCTAATCCGCGCACTTTGTCCTCAGTGCACTAGGAACTTACCATTGGGTCACCCATCCCTAAGCTCCTCCAACCAAGCACGCTTAATCTTGAAGTTATTATGAATGGATTTCCGGAAAGAAATGTGCACCTTTTTGGTATAAGTAGCGTTCTCAATTCATTTAAACTCATTGAACTTCTGGAGCGTTACAATCCGCCTCACTCGTTAATTTGCATTTATATTTTGTTCACATTACTATAAATTACTTTAGTATCATTTTAATATAAACTCATTTTGTTGACACCGAAACATGAACACTGCTACTAATAATATGCTTTATCTCTCTTCCTCTTCCAGCATTAAGTCGGAGTTTAAATCACGTTTATGATATAAAAAAGAATATTCACATTCAGGGGCGGACCCAGGAATTACGGTAAGGGGGGGCGAACTTTCATTTATAAAATTATTTCGAGAGTTTGAAGGTGTAAAACTTTAAAAAACCTTAAATATTACCTATAAAAATTTTATTTTTTTTATTTTAGGGGGGGCGAAATGTTAAAAAAATCTAAATTTTCCCTATAAAAAATTTGTTTTTAAAATTTTAGGGGGGGCGGACGCCCCCATATGCCCCCGACCTGGTTCCGCCCCTCGCCATCTTTCTTAAATAGTGTTGATGAGCTGAGAAAGCTTTTGTCGGACAAGGATGCTTATCAAAATTTCATCCTCTCGCTGAAGCCTGTGAAAACTCAGAATTGGGTATGTCTTCTATTATGCTCTTGGTCCTTGTAGGCTGTAGCAACAAATTTGTTTCTTAAAGAACACTGATATGTTATTGCAATGCTGAAGAAGCATGTGAAGAGACGTGCCTAAAAACAAGTGACATTTTATCATTTGCATCTGTACATCCTGTGTTTAGGGGTATCAAAATAGGCTAATGGATTAGATTCGGTTTTTTCTAAGATGTGCTAACAACCACCGTTTTACTCCCATTCATTAATGGGTTGTAAATATGTGGATGATCACTGGTTTACTCGAACCAATAAACCATTTGCTGCACAGTTGTATCATAAGCGTGAAACGTGATAAAATCTTTTTTCGATGCTTACAAGTATGAGAGGGTGTATAGTGTAGCAAATGTGAATCGGGTGGAGGAATTGAGGCTAGAACTGGTGAGGATGTGATTGTACAGTTGGCAGTAGTGTTGCTATTGTGGATCGGTTGGGGTCAATTCTTGTTCTGGACATCTCGAATCCTGAAAAGAGTTGTAAAGGCATTTCAAGATATGGAGATTCCACTGTTGAAGGAGGAAACCTGTTTTAACGCGGAATGTGTACAGGGATATCGCGTGGAAGATGTGGAACAAATTACCTGAGAATTTAATAACCAGCAGGTGAAAAGCACAAGTGCCTCGAAATTAAGCAATGTTCCTGTGGTTTCTTAGCGGAAGGATAACTACATGATGAAAGTTGAAGTTCCAGAAGCAGTAAGTTGTAAGTTACGAAACCGAGCCATTATGCATAACCGGAGATGTTAGTGCCAATCAGATGAAACAGAGCTAGGAATGCAATCGGCCTATATCAAAATTCAAAAGTTACACTGGCTGATTTCGTAAGAAGTAAGATTCTTAGTTTTTTTTTTTAATTTAATCTTCTGAAGCAGTTGCATACTTGCATATATGAATCATGTTACTAGGTCTTTTCGATATGGTTAACATTATAATGAACTGTGCATTATATATTTATATTGTTAAATCAGTACAGAAAAAGATCACGAAGAACATAATTAGTGAAAGAAAGAAGATGTGGAAATCGTAACTAGACATGGATGCATTGCCTTATTCTACCTCTCCTTCTCCAGCGCTAGCTTCATCGTTACTTGCGCTAGCTTCATCGTTACTTGTTTGGATCACTGGAAAATCAATGGAACTCCAAGTTATATATCAATTTAAGAGGAAGCAGTAAATATTTAAAATAAATTACTCAGTCAAATGTACCTTAATTGATGTTTTCCAATGCGAATTTGAAGGAGATCATTGCCCAGGTAGTGTTGTTCCTCAATGATGCTTCTTGCAGAGTTGAAGACAGAGTTGTTGCAATAATCCACCTGGATTATTTCTAAGGTGTCAATCCCCCCTATTTCAAGTGGGATCTCCTTGAGACAAGTGCAAGAATAAATATACAGGTGCTTAAGTTGAGGGAAGTGAGTTTCATCGGCTATCCACTTCTCCAACTTACAACAATGTTGGAGTTTCAGATATTGTAGGTTGCAAAATTCACCTTCAGATGGCTCCCATGTTCCATTTTCAAACTCACATAATTGCAGTAGGAGAAGTTGAAGGTTTGGAAGAGCCCCAATTTTGCTCATACATGTCTGGGACAATGGGCCAGAATACATGATCGTCAAGTTCTGGAGGCCATTTGGCAAAATGAAATTGGTCTGGCCGGTGCTGCGTAGTGTGAGGAATTCTAGTTTTTGGAAGCAGGTAAGATCAATCTCATCCCCAGTAATGCCAGTCTCTTTATCAGAACGCTCAATTCCTAATTTTTTTAAATTTGGAATCTTTCCCAGCAATGACTTGACAACTGTAACCGATACCATAGATAGACTCTGTAGAGTTTCTACAATACTGAAGCTCGGAATAATGGGAGGTATGTCCCAACAACTATAAAGAGCGAGATGGACATGTCGTAGTTGCGGAAGTTCAAATATTCTCATTGGAAAGTAGGTCGTTTGTGATCCTACAAATTCAATGGTCATCGTTTGTAAATTCCTGAGCACAATAATGCTATCAGTAAATTCTGTAGCATCACAACACACTTGAAGATATCTTAAGCCGATTAACTTGTGTATACATTCCGCGAACCGCATGAATTTATGAGGATACACAAGTACCCGCAACAACGATAACTCAAAATTATTATCTGGAAAGGTCATGTATTTCGTCCTTCCAATAACAACTTGAAACGAACGAACCTGAGGCATTAGTTCCACAGAGCCTGTAATATCAGCATTGCGTTTTAATGGAGAAGCACAAATGCGGCGAAAACTCATTGCATCATTTGACAAATTATTGAAAGCTTCCAACTTTATAAACTCCTTCTCCTCAGCTTTCC
>JAYMSL010002163.1:0-14934 GCA_036897195.1 Plantago coronopus
TTTCAAATTCGATTGGGATGATGAGATTCTGATTCCCTCTCTTTCTGTGCTTTTAAGAGGAATTTCCTATCTGTGGCGTTCTATGGTTAGCATCACTCAAACGAAAATAAACAGGTCTAGTGACTCGAGTAGAAGCAATGAGACCAGTATAAAAATGTACATATGATCAATAACAAGCAATCAAATGGAAGTGGAACAATGATAATTATACATGAGGTTCTTGTACTAGTAAGATTTCCTTATCAGGATCTTTATGGCACCTTATCAAGAAAAAAAGTGAATCCATAAAACAAGCAAGAAGCATAACCAATTCGGCAGGGCGAGCGGGAGCTCCGTTGTCGTGGTATACTGGTATGATAATTAAACAGACGTGAATAAAGCGTGTTTTCTCTAAAAAAAATTAGTTGTAATTGAATTGTACTCGATCTTGTGATGGAGATTGAATCATACGAAATTTAACAAATGAGATTAAAAGTACCACTTAATCTGATGTTAACTTAAATACAAGTGAATCTGATAATAGAAAATCCGTAAAACTTTATCAATTATCAATTTTTGTGTCCAATATATAACACGTCTTATATTCCCCAAAGAACTAATTTTGCCTTCCCCAGTGTAGCAACACGTAAGACAATTGTAATCATTCCTTTTCTTGATATCATAAGATTAAATGCATTAATGTTTATGTACATCATTATTCATTCACAAGAAAAGTGACTAATTATCCCTTTAGTAATCCTTCAATTACTAAGAAAATATCTAAATTGAATTGAAATGACTTGAATTTAAGTATAAATTTGAATTATATACATCTGAATTAGACTGAAATGAACGTGAATTACACTGAACTCATTATAGATTTGAACTATGTAGCGAACTAAAATGAATGGACTTCAACTGTACTTAATACACCAGAAATTATGATGAATTGAGCAGAACATAATAGTCTAATAACAAGAAATATAAGGCACTCAGGCATGCAAGAACTGACTTTTATTTGAGTCATCATCATATTAATTATCACTCAATAAAATCTATTTAATTTAAAATTACACATCAACATTTAATTATCGACATATAAACATTTGTACCAAGTAACGATCTAACGTGTCCATATAACATTTAAAATGAGAAGTTCAATCCTCAAGTTTTGTACTGAAAGTAGCCCCAATGGAAACCTAAAATAAGAAACTATACATGAAATGAAAATGAAAGATATACATCTCCTCCTATCTAATTTACAACATCATTTTCTAATTTAGTGACACTATGTTATAATGATTATACAGAGGTTTATTTATATCACACTTAATTGGTATCACTTACAAGTCACGCAAAATATATTTATGAGCAATTTTCCATAAAGCTAATGTAGTGTAATCACAATATGAAATGCAAAACATAGCAACATCTACTTGTTTGAGAATGAAATAATTTGAATCATCCGGGTTGCATTTGATCCACGTAATATTTGGACATGTGCCATGAGTTCATCTGGATTCTGCAGAAGTGAGACAGATGATCTTTCACCATAGTTAACCATCACGTTTAATAATATTCATAATAGAGAGCCCCATCGCGCTAAGCACAAATGTAAACCGGTTCCTCCTTGTCAACGGCGAAACCACCCCCGGCCGCTCGGTAAACCCCTCTTCGCATGTCGTCGCTGCATCCATCACCGCGCTTAGTTGAATGTTAGCGTCATCAAACCGTTGTGCATTGAAGTACCTGTCATAGAATTAATATAAATGGATTAATTCTACATCTCCGAGGATTAGATCAAGTTCTATCAGTTTTCGACTAATAGTGATCATGTATAGAATACTAATGTCCAATTTCGAACTTTTAGATAAGATCAAGTTGGTTATAGTACAGATAGTAGTACCTCATACCCATCTTGACCTGGCCGATGGCGTCAGAGTAAAGCTCGAAGCAAACATCCAAGCACTGGCGAACATAGGGATCGAGTTTGGGGGCCTTAAGCAACTGCTTGATTTGGCAGCGAGTATCAGTTACGTTGTAGCGAAGGTTCCTGATAGAGATGGTACCGAGGCCGTGCAAACTGGCACACCTGCTGGCTGGAGCAGCTTGCAGGGAGGTGTAGCAGAAGGTGTAGTTTATGTTGGGGTCGCCCTGGGAGGAGGCACGACAAGTGGAATTGATTAGGCTTTGGGCATTGATGTTGTTGAAGAAACAGAGGAAAAACAGGGGAAGAAGGAACAAGAGAGGAAATGGATGGTGTTTGTTCATGTTGTTTGAAGTTTGATGGGTTAATTGTGTGTTTGGGTTTTTGAGAAGATTTGATAATTTGTTTATGTTGGTAAGAGTGGAGATATTGGTTTTGCTGATGTTTCCGTCAAGAGTTTGGTTTTTATAGATGAGCTGTGTGTTTCAGTCACATTGTCAAGCTCCAATGTTTGGTAGTAGTAATAGTATCATCATCTCTTCTCTTTTCAATAAATAATTACTACCTTCTCCCTACCATATTAAATTTCTCATTTGACATTTGATTAAAAAATAAGGAAAATAGTATTTTGATTAAAATATTGATATTGAAGATGAAAAGTAGATTGGTTTGAAAAGATAATTGAGTGATTACATTTAAATATATTTATTGTTCTTAGTGGAAGTAGTATGTACAAAAATTGGAAATGGAAAGTTTAAAATGAAACATTCGAAACGGCAAAATGAAAATTTTAATATGGAACGGAGGAAGTACTACATGCCTCTTTCTTTACTAATACTACAACTTATGACTGGTAGTTGATCCTGAGAATAATTTTTCAAATCCCATAAACATAAATACTTATTTCAAGCAAAGTGAAATATTTAATAATGTGTGACTGATTATGTTTAGCTAAACATACACTATGTTTAGCTCTTCCGATGTGGCGGAAAAGGCAACTAGAACAACATGGTGGTGGCTTAAAAACGCAAACAGGATTAAAATCGGTCATAGCTTCGATACATGGATTCATCATCCAGTTGAGTGTATTTTGTAGGTTTCGGCTTAGAGTTCTTTCTGGTGCAGAGCTGTAATTTCGTGTTGGTTCTGATGGCCTAAGGCCTTGACCCCCCCTGTAAATGTTTTCGCTCTTTTCATTTTATATATATATCTTTGGCCGTTTCCAAAAAAAAACATACACTATATTAAAGATGAGAAAAATTTGGGAAAGACCACCAATTTGTGGACTTTTCAAAAAAACCACATAATTTCATCATAATATGCGATGTTATCAATACAATGTCCAATGTTACTAAATGTTATCATATTAGTATTATTAGTGACATTAGACATTGTATTAATAACATCACATATAATTATGACATTAAATGGTCTTTTTGAAAAGTGTAACAAATAGGTGGTCTTTTCCAATTTTTTGTAATTAAAGATATAGTAAAAATGATCATAATTTGTACAACTTGTTGTGGGACTTTCACGTTTTTGTGTTGTTAACAACGACCGCTAAATGAATTAATGTAATACATGATCTTTGAAGTACATGTAAGTATCCAACATTTTACCCAGTTACAAACATTTTGCTTGCAATGTCAGTGAAATAGTGTGAACTGATCCCTTTGAACTCGTATATGAATGATCGGTTTAGTTAACAATAGAGGGAAGTGTAGTTTTTGGCAAGTTCTAGTACAAGTTAAGGGGAACTAGGTCTAGCCTAATGTAGCAACTTGTAACATCAAATTATCAACGATCCCTAGTAATCGATTCTATTTAAACTAGGCATCAATGATCCATGATAGATGACATGCTAGCTAAAGTTTTTAAGAATTCGAGTCCAAAATTTTGTTAACTATATATACATAAAAATCTCGTCGTTTATTTCCTCTAGTTCACACTTGACACTCTCGTTAAAATTGGATCATCCTCACACATTTACTTCTATTTACATTTACTTGTATTTATTATTTGAAGGTGTAAAACTTATATCACTACTACAATATGACAATTGTCATTTTATAAATGAAATGCATTTAGAAACGTTTAAACAACTAACATACACTTTAAAATTAAAGCTGCATATGCAAAGATCGGTTGAGTGCAAGATTCTTCATTCTATTGTTAGATGAAATTTGTAGTTTCCATCTAGATTATAAGACATAACATGATTTATTATCAACTTTTCACTTTGTCGTGAAAATGCAAATGTAAATATAAGAATTTAATCAGGTGACCAATCTCTGTATTATTTAAGTTAACCTCTATCCATTCCACTTTAAACTCAATTCAGTTGAGTTAAGTTTAGTTTAAATCGGTTCATTACACCTCAGTTTAAATTTGTAGAGTTGAAATCTATACTACAAAGTACAAACAAATTCATTTCAGTTCATGTATGTCTTAGTTCAGTTCACCTTAAATTCGATTTTGTTAAGTTCAGTTTATTTTAAATAATTTCAGTTCACAACCGCTTATAACACGGAACAAGTATCAAATTACCCAATTTTAATCAAATACTGTGAGTCACATGAGATTGATGGATGAATTATCATTCGAGCAGACAAATAAATCAGATTAGATCTGGACTTTAACTTTCTTATCCTTCTTTTTGTAGTACCTATGTTCTTTGGTACTAGGAAGTTAAGAATCTAATAAGTACCATTAGTTCGTGCAGTTTAGTTAAAAGCAACAAATTACAGACAAAATCATGGTCTTTGTCCAACTGCATGCTTTATCGTCAAACTTGATTTTCCGGCTTATGATGAAAGACCATCCATTTCCACATATTCAATCATATCTTCTACTAAAATATTCCAGTTTTGAAGCCTTAATCAACATTATCTACTTGTTAATTACTACTCCTACGTACTAAACTACTAGTTTTGATCCTGGTCATGACAAGGAAACCAAACAGATTATCTTCGATCAGCATACTCAGTACATAATCGTTAATAATAACCCAAAAGTTAGACGTAATCTACTTGAAATAGTTTATCAATGTCCGAAGTTTACTAACTTATTATCTATCGAGTAAATATTCATGTGAGATTTATTGTTGAAAAATCTTACAGTGTATAATATAGATGATACTCATTAGCATGAGATATAGTCAAGAATTCATAATTGATAATTAGTGATATGTTGGAAAATGTTGTCACATAAAAACGAAATCTAATGGTCTGGTCTTTCATTCGCTCTAGAACTAGTGGGAAAGAAAGATAATGAAAATTTGGCAAATGATATGATCGATCATAAGAATACATGACAGACACATGGAGTGCAACAAGTTAAATTCATATGAATTTGACACCTCTTTTCATACTAGTTATGATCAAGCGTTTCTTTAAGATGAGTTTCAAGTTTAGAAATTTTTTAAGAATTTCAGAAGAGTTTAGAAATGAGGGGCAGAGATAAGGGGCAAGTGACGACACCCATTGTTAGGGCCTAGGGATCTTGGAAGTTTCTATCTAATGGTATGAAATCTATCATGACAGCCTATTAGTATCATTTGAGATTATCTCTTCTTATGTTGTTTGTGCCTATCGCATCGTTTATTATCAGTAATATATTGTTACTCGAAGACGAAGAAGAAGTCATCGTTTCTAATGATGGATTGGAGCAACGAGTATAGAAGCGAATGGGATGGAAGAAATTAGTAATTGGGTTTCTTAATTGATTTCCTTATGAAGCAAGTATGAAGTGTGTAAGCCCATGATATTGAGAAAGGACTATACGTAAACGTGGTACTCCCTCCGGCCCACAAAACATTACCCGTTAGGATTAGCACGCTGTTTAAGAATATGAATTAAAATAATGAAGTAAAAATGAAAAAGTAAGTGAGGTATGTTACTTTTTTAGAATGTGTGGTGATAAAGAAGTGTATTTATATTAAAATAATGTTTTAGTGTGTGGGGTAGCTTCCTTATTTGGTAATGCGTAAAGTTTTGTGGGACGTCCGAAAATGGAAATTAAGTAAAGTTTTGTGTGACGGAGTAAGTAACAAGTTTTGGGCGTAATAGAGATGTAAATGGTTGCTTGTACGCATGGTAATAAGCCATAAAGTCAGTGTGCAAGTGTTATTTCATGGCTCAAAGCATGGGTCTATTAGACTTTAAGCTTACATTTTTATTCCTTAATTCTAATTTTGTTACAACCATCATCACTTACCAACATGTCATGCCCCCAGTTTGTTTATATCTTTCTTTACTTGTGGTTCTAGTTTCAATTTGTGTTTCTCATAGCGTTATGGAGAAGAATGGTCCACGTCCTACGAGAGTTTTAGAAAAAACGTATATGGAAGATAAAAATGGATTTGGGGATGAATTAGAACAAGATAAATAGTAATTCTTTCAAGTAATCGTAATTACAAACTTTAAAAGCAAGTAACGATTATTCGTTAATTAATTTGGTAAGGTACTTGAAATCACTTAGCTAAGTTCAACCAATAAACCATTGGTTGGGTTATTCGCTCAAGTCAAATGCTAGTGAGTAATTTTTATATTTTTGAAAAAGCAAATCTATTCTAATGATACAACTCCTACTCCTACACTAATCCAATACCAACCTTATACCCCACACCAATACCAACCTTATAATCGAACCCGGGACCTCTAACCATTACAGCCTGCACCTAAGGTGCAGCACCCCTAAGTTCAATGCTAGTGAGTAATGGGAAAATAGAAAGGGAAAAACTTTAAAAGGCGTAAAGTAAAGAAAGAGAGCAAGTTGCATGATCATTCTACTTTTTCCATCTAAAACACTATAAAAACATATGAGCAATCACATGTTGTGTGAAAGTTTAATCAAAATTAGCATTTACAACAAAGGGCAGGTCATTCTAATCTCAATTGATAAAAGGGATGTGTCATCTTTCATTTCACATATCAAATCGAAGACCTCATGGCCGGGAATGTATCAAGAAGGTCTTGAATATACAACTCACCAACCTTGACATCCAGACAGGGGCTAATTCATTAAACACTATGTGATCATTGGGCTAAATGCGTTTATTTTTTTCAAAAGAAAAAAAAAAAACAGCAATCATACACATGCGAAAGCTAAACAATATCACATCTCATCAGTTGTAAAGTCTCAGCTTGCTTGTATCAGTTTTCAGAATTACTAAGATCCGCATTTTGAAACACTAATGATTTCTCAAAGGACCTTAACATTTATTCTCGATCAACAACTAGTAATAACAGATACAAGTCCAGCAAAATTGTTCATATCACAATTAACAGCAGTATTTATCTATCAAGCTCTTGAGAACAATTGACCAGAATACATTGAACAATAATTAGCTATCAGGAACCTGTAAGACAGATCTACTCCACAGTAGCCAGAAGATCACTTTCTTTGCAGAAGCAGTGTCTTCCTTCTGTTCCCAAATTAACCTGGTAAAAAACGTTAAACTAGATGATCAGCCTTTTGTCAGTGATGAAACGAGTATTACAGCACTATTTTCACAAAGTTACTAATTTCTATCTCAATTAGTATCGATAAGTATACATTATCAGAGAGTACTTCTACAGCACTAACCTAAGAAGAGACTTATTTCACCTATAGGAAGACTACAAAATTTTCATGAAAAGGGTCCATGTCAATACAACTCAATAAAGACACAGAAATTTTAATCTGAAGCTCAGGTGCTATTTCATTCATTCATATATATATTTAAGTAGCTAATGGTTCCACTTATGTATAAATCATGCAGTTTGAAGGAAAACATTAAACTTGAGCTTTTCCCTGCTCTATTAACATCTACCTGTTCATCCCACTTAAACATCTTATTACTATTTGGGCAGATTAACTGTGCCTATTAGTCTATTACTCTCGTGGATAAGAAGTTCACACTAAACAATAGTTTTGACATGGTTGGAAATTTCAGACTAAATAATGATACCCACCCTTTATTTGGCAATTGCAACCTACCAAGTAAGCATGCGCAAACCTGGTGAAGTATTTGGTCACAATCAGAATCTTAAATATGTTTGCTAAGTAAATCTCTCCTCCTTGCTTCTATAACAGCTACTAATTTAGTATAGTGGCTCTCAAACCCTAATTTGCTTCAATTCACAAAGAGGAAGATGGGAGTCCCATTTCTCAATTGGAAGTAGCTTTTTCAGGGGCCAGGCTGCAAACTTCCGAACCCCATTACCCGCTTGTTGTGGGAGCGCCTCTAGAGGCATTTGAGGAAGATTATGACAAGTTTTAGAAATGCTATGTATATGGATATTCTCCAAAGCTAATGACATATTTTAAACGTAATTAACTGATGTTGATTATACCTCATATGCACTTATGTCGGAGAGAAGCACCTGCACACAAAGAATCTCATTAATTTAAAAATGAAGCAACACAAGGATGATAATTTTGGGACTTTTACAATCCCCAGACCCCAGTAATGGATTCCAGAAATAAAACTCTTGAGTCTCAAACCACTCCTCAATATATAAAACGTACCTTCTTTCCAGTCTCAACTTGACAGACGTCAGCACCAACAGCAAGAACCTGAAATCAGCCATCAGTCATAATTGGAAAAGGGAGTGAAATCTACAATACATGAATAGTACTTGTCAGCAGACACCATAATCTATTGCCACTCACCTCACCAACAAGATACCGCTCAAATTTAACTGCTGATTTGGGTAGCAAAACTCCCCCGGCAGATTTCTGCACAAACAAATTGTAAATGTTTTCAAATATATACAGGTATATGAATTTCAAACGTCAGAATGAAAAAGGGCAGGAAATAACATGTGCTCATTGCAATAAAACTTCAAGTTCCACACCTAGGCAGGAATTAACATGTGCTCAACTTCAGAATGAAAAAGAAAGAAAATCTAGGAGCGACCGATGACATCATTACATCAACATGATTTCTTATCGTAGATACAGAAATGAAACCTAACCTAACCTAACTAAACACAACCCAGCTAGCTAGAACAATCACCACAGTTCCACACCTCACTCCAAGTTTAATCACAGGAATCCGTTGCTGAGCTAAATAAAGCACTAGAAAAATTAATGTACGTCCTCATTCCTCAGCAAGCTACAAACCACATCTGCAGTGATTGGTAAGGACATAATTTTCCCGTACATCTAATTAAAAATGTTTTCTAAATTCAGAAATGTTATAAAGAACAAAATATTTTCTCTCTTCAAAAACTATAGATACATTATCTCCATTCTTTCCCATCCCAAGATTAGTCATGAACTTTGTTTTCACTTTTTGATCAGGATATAGTAGGTCATTTAGCTCAATCCCACTAAACTGCATAATGTTTAAATGTACACTATCAAATAGAACTGAAATGCGTATGCGCATGAGCTTATTCTACAAACATACAGACATGAATTAAGAACAGTACATTAACCACTAATAATCACTGAACAAGAACATGTTTTTCTAGTATAATAGCATAATATCTAGCTCAATCCGACTAAACCTCATAAACTTTACACGCACATGTCAAATATACTAGAAATGCATATGCATATGAAAATTACAATAGGCATTGATAATCACTGAAAAACAACATAATTTTCGAATACGCAAGTACCTCAGCTAGCTCCTCGAGACGAACCAAAACTCTATCAGCTTGTGGCACAACCTAACAACAAGAACAAAATCCACCTCCAATTGTCAGCTCAATGCCTTCATCAATACCTCAGAAAGTACAAAGTCAAACAAAAAGATAGAACAAAAAAAAACCTTGGTTGGTTCATATTGCTTCCCAATTGCATTGACTCTCAACGTGCTCGTCCTAAAACCTGTTCAGAAACAAAACAAAAACAAGAATTAATCACACAAGTGTGAGTGAGAATATCTCAAAATGCAAAATGGGGATCAAAATTATTATAACCTGTGGAGGAAGGGAGGTGTACTCTTCTGTGAGAAGTGAAAGGATTAGTAGCTAGGTTAAGCAGAGAAGATGAAGCCATGGATAAGGCAGGTGAAGTGTTGAGAGGTTTTAGCTTGTGCAGTCAAGTGTTGTACCCTGATTCTGCTTTCTTTCACTCAAATGTACAAGTGAATTGTTTTAGAAGGCTTTATACATAACAGGCCCACTTAACAGATCAGTTTTGCTCTTGGCCCATTTGATAAGGTTGCTTTGCTTGCTCTAGAAAGTTCGTCCTCCTACTAGAACGCGAATAACCTTCCGCTTCAAAATAGTTGTTCATTTTTATCATTTCTGATTTTTGTGTTTCATTTCCTTTTACCCTTCATTGTCTTTCATTGAAAAATGAAATCAACAACTGCAATTTTGCACTTTTTTTTTCAACACGTGAAATAAGAAGAAAAGTAAAATATTCAGAGATATTGATGATTGTTTCATTTTATTAAAAAATAAATTAATAATTTGTTGATGACGGACTACTTTCACTCTTTATTAGTAGGATAATGAGATTTAAGAAAATATTACTAAGCTTTCCCAAAACGGTAAATAAATGAAGATGGACAACCTCCTTGACACGTCCAAAGTGATCGAAGTAGACAATTATTTTGTGATAGACGAAACATATACTCCACTCCGATAAGTGGCATAAGTCCAGCACTACAGTAAACTCAGAATTTTCATAACATTATGCAGGAGATATATAACATAGCTGAAACCAGAGTATCAAACAGAGTTGCAAATCTTGAAATATGAATTTACTCCCATGGATCACTATCCATCAACATTTCCAGTAAGTACAAAAACATCTCATGAATGTCAACTAGCATTGTGAGTTCCAAAACAGGGGCTTTCCGTAGAGCTTCGATTGTTACAGGTAATATCTAAATGGCGATACATGTAGTCCCATTTACAAATAACAAAGATATCTAGAGAATTCCAGATCTAATTTTACTTGGTTGTTCTTGTTTCTCATTTGAAAGTGGAGAGCCTTGGTAGCTTGTCTCTCAGATAGTACAACCTAGCTCTTCGGACTTTCCGGTGGCTGAGTACACGTATCTCTTTGATTAGTGGAGAGTATCTGCAAAAATGGAGAGGAAATGATGATGTATAAAAAGACCTTGTTTATAGGAAGATATACATAAAGACTTATGTGAATTATAGGATGGCTGGTCCATGACGATTCAAAAAATAATCCTATTTCAACTCAGAAAGTGTCCAATTCAAAAGAATATCAGCTCAGTAGATGCTAGTTTTCTTGAATATTAGATTCAGGGTGAATAAAAGATCCTGTTTCAGTGGAAGCTAATAAGTCACAACAAATAAAGATGAATATACCACTGCGCTCAGACAAGAATAATATGACATGCCCTGAAACAAATCAGACAAAACTGGACGTTTTTCAGTTCTGAATGCTCATCTACCTATGAATGATTCAGTGAGAAACCACAGGTTGGAAACAGAACATCTCCATACAATTTTTCTCCGCATTCTAGAGATGATCATCCATACTCACTAACATAATAACTGCTAGAGCATGAAATGATCTATCAGATTGCTAACCAATTCTATCAAAAGTGTACTATTTTGGATGCAAGTGAACAAAATAAACCACTCTGGGTGTTATGTGACATTAGAAAATGGATCATACATAATAGTATATGGGGTTATTCACGAGTTCATAATAAACATCCCCATTCTCCCGACTGTTATAACTTTATCCAAACAATGCACATACTTACACTATGCTATTCTCACTTTCAGATATTTCTATTATCCATCTTACAAATGGGACTATAAAGCAAACCAATCGAACAAGTATTCGCAGATTGTCAATCAAACAAGACCTCAAAGTGAATACTTACACAGGAAAGACAATCTCAACTCCGACACCAGCAATTATACGTCGAATTCGAATGGTTGTATGTATGCCAGCATTTTGCTTCGACATGATTATGCCTTTGTATGTAGATAACCTCCTCCTAGTCTCAGGGACTTCCTATGAAATCAAACAGAAGTTGTTCACTCACTTGTTATTAATAATAAATCATAATGGTCACTATGAAAGTGCATATGCTTAAATGTACCAATAACAAAATATACCAGTTTGATTTCCACTACATCCCCAACTCGAAGATCTGGTGTCGCCCTGATCTTACCCGATTCTTCAATTGCTCTTTTGTTCAGTAACTGTGTTATAAAAAGTATAGCCCAATCAATTCAAAGACACAAATCAACCATATCACATGAAAATTGAATTGCATGATGCCATGATGACAGTTCAGTGTTCACAGATATCATGTTGATGAAAGAGTAAGAAGCTTGCAAGAAACCCAAATGGTCTAGCACGCAGAGAAGTGCCAAGACCAGAGTAGATTAAGTACTAGAATCTATAGAAGCAGCATCTGTTCCAGTCCTAAAAGCTAATATTCGAGTTCATGCGATAGCACTAGAAGCTTAACATCAACAATACCCCATCTGGCCTACATTTTCTGATGCATCTAAACAAGCCAGCAAATTTTATTTTATTTCATTTTTTATTTTATTTTTTTGAAACGGCAAATTTTAACTACACTAACTTTATACCTATACCACCTTATAACTACAATATACCCATATCAACTTTATATCCTAAATCTAAACCACCTTATGCCTCCATCGGGTTCGAACACCCGACCTCCCCTTTGCTACTCCAGCATCCTTACCACTCGGCCACACTTATAACTCCAACAAACATCAAAATTACTAACTAGTTTACGTTTAAAAAAACAAAAAAACAGCTAGAAGAAAGCAAAATATTCATCGACTGTTTGGCTTTGATTTAGTTAGATGAGTTTTTTGAGTTAGTTAGATGATGAATAGTATTTGGCCTTAAAGAAACTGAGAATTGTGTTTGGGTTGAGTTAAGGGCTTTTTAGTTTCACGGGGAATAATAGTAGGGGTGTAAGAGATGTGTAGAAGGTGGGGTGTGGGTTTAAGAGAAAAAAGTGTGGGATATGTGGGGTATGTCTAAGAGGGTGTAATAGATGTGTAAGAGTGTGAAAGTAATAAATAGGAGGAAAAGTGTAGAGAGAGAGAGCGCACTTTTTTGACTGAGTTAAACCCCCCGGCTAACTCAAAGCCAAACACAAAAAATTGAGTTAACACAATTTTGGGCCTTAACCCATCTCCTTAGATCAATGCCAAACAGGCTGTCACTCCTTGGTATAGTAGCTAGCATAATGTCTCATTCACTTAAAAAAAAAACTAATGAGACCAATGGAACATCAAAGTACATTTGAGTTGTTCCAAAAATTACGTGGATGGCACATTTGGGACAAATTACTCACAAAATTCATACTCAAATTCCATTAATTCCAATAAACAAGCGAATAACTGTGCGGAAAAAAAACGCAAACATTTCCATACTAGCCACTGATATTTTCAGAATCACTTCCAGTTGAACTTATACAAACCAGCAAAGCTAATCAGGAAGAAATCTCCAGAAAGACATAGAGAAAGTACATAAAGCTGAAGACATTACCCCCATGACGTCTCCAAGTTTAACTCTAGTTTGCCTAGGAGGCTTCTCCTCCTCAATCTCTACCGCCTCCTCCGCACTCTCCTCTTCCACCACAGCTTCTGCAGATTCCGCATCAGCCCTAGCAACGAAAGAACAGTTTCTCCCTTCCCCGGAGAGACTCAATCCAGAAAACATTGTACATAGAGCCCCTGCCTACAACACCCAGAAATTTTAACTAATGTTGAGCATGTGCATGGTGTAAAATACTATATGAAAATTCATCTAGCCAGAGATTTATCAAGTCTGGTATGTACTTAGTACATAAACTTGTGATACATTTATTTGTAATCTGGGTGCCACAGTAGAAAACTCCATCTCGGTAATATTTGACTTAGTTTCAATTTTATTAAATAGACATGCCTCTATAAGGGCAAGAAATGAAGCAATAACATAGCATTGATTTACCTAGAAAATGAAAATTTGTTGTTTTAAAATGGAGGATAGCTTGAAGTAGGAGTCCACCAAATCATGATATGGCAAAAACTCTCGTTCTCACTTCTCATTATTAATACATTGGGCACCGAAGATACTTCCACCATACCGAAGCTATGGACACAAGATATAAATACATTGTATTTGACAGTGTACAATAGAACATCACGTAAACCAAAAACATACAGTGTACAACTCAGACACTGACATAATTTACAGCCAAATCTACATACAGAAACGAACTCAGAACATCACAATTAGACCTAATCACTGAACAAAATATTTCATAAAATTAAAGTGATAGGAGTAGAACTCAAACAATAGCCAGTCAAAGCTCAATCCTACAAAACCTACCAAGCATTGTCAAATACTAACAAAAATAACAGCTCATTTTAAAAAAATACACAGAAATCAGTCCAGAATAATCACATTAGCCACTAACTGAACAAAAAAAAAGTCAGAAACTTAAAGTGAAACAAATGCAATCAAACCTTTGACAACTCATATTTCCTGGAAACTGAATTGACTCTAAAACCTGCTGAGAAGCAAAACAACACAGAATAAAAATTAAACAATTAATCGAAAAATGTGAGTGGGGAAGGGGGAATGAATAGGGAATGGTAATAACCTGCTGTGGAAGAGAGGTTTACTCTTCTGTGATAAGTGAAGGGGTTAGCTATGTTGAGGAGAGAAGACGATGATGCCATGGATAAGGCAAAAGGAGAGAGGTTTTAGCCTGGTCAGTGTAGTGTTGTACCCTACTGCTGATTTCTAATGACTAAATGAATAGGAGTTGTACCTTGGAGAGAAAACGATGATACCATGGATAAGATAAGGCCGCTGATGATGAGCTGATTTGAGGGGAAGAGGTTTTGCCGTTTTGCTTTGCACATAAAAAGCGCTATAATCCCTTTCCGCTCCAAAAGTTAGCTAAGTTCGCTTCAATACAAACTACTCGCTCCGTCCAACCTTAAGTGGTACTCCCTCCGTCCAAGCACAAGCCTCCCATTTGTGTTTTGGTCAACAAAATAAAGTTTTGATTATTATATTATAAGTGGAGGTAGAGGTAGAGGTAGTGAGAGTAATTT
>JAYMSL010002164.1:0-14931 GCA_036897195.1 Plantago coronopus
AAATATAGTCAATATTGGTGTCTATTTGTAGATAATTTAAAAATATAACCGTTACGAATTATTTCGGAATTTTTCATTTATTAATTAAACCAGAAAATTGAAAAAAAAATAAATCAATTGAGGTGGGCCAGCAGGCCCACCTCAAATTGTAACAACGCCATTCCTGGCGTCTCACGCCAGGAATGGCCTGTCGTTGTTAACGACAGGCCTTAAATGGCGCCCCAAGGCTGTCGTTAACAACGACATCCTTTTGCCAGTCCCCATTGGGGCTGGTCTAAGACCACGGGGCAAGTGCGGTGTACTTCCCCTCATTATTCATAGGTGGACCCTAGAATAGTGAGAGGGAGGTGCACATGCACTTGTCCCCGGGTGAAATTTTCCTACGACGAGGGGCAGTGGCATTAATAACACCCTAATAATAAAGTAAGAATCAAATATGTTTACATTTAGATTACGCCTAGGAGACAACGAAGCGCAGCTCGGTTGGTAAGACGCTTCCCCTCCAACCAACAGGTCGGGGGTTCGAGTCACCTTTGACTCTTAAGAAAAAAAAAGATTACCCCTAGGAACAAGTGTTTATGGTATCACAAACACACGTCACAAAGATGGGCATTGTTTGTCCGCATTGATGAACCAACTCTCATTTCTTCTTGTGCATCGTGCATGAGGATTGAGGATAATAACTGAAGGAAATTTACTGTTCTACTTGAGTTGATTCAGCATGGAAAACCTGTTTAAAGTTTCAAGAAATTCATGGAAGGACAAGTACAAAGGTACAAAGATGATGAGATTGAATGTATGAAAGGCCATTTCAATTTGCATCATCATCTGCACCAAGCCCAGCCAGCCCAGCCCATCAAACTGACTGTTAATGGTGGGTTGCGTCTGAACCAACCCTGCAAATTTCTGCATTTTGTCTTTGCTCAATCAAATTACGTCACTACTTTTACCATTTCCGTTATTTAGTCCGTAGTGCACTCTTTTTCTACTTCGGGTAATACCGGATTAATATCACTTTTTTACTGCCCTGATCAAGATTTACGGAGTGTTTTTCACTCGGTTAGGGAGCTGAGTTAAGCCCATAACCGAGTTCTACAGTAGAATTTAGCTTTGGCGTTGGGCTAAGGTTAAGACATTTATCCTATTTTTACATACTCGAAACTCCGGTTAGGCGGTTACTATTCCGGAGTTAAGAAATCCCGATAACTCTAAAACACAACCGAGTGCCAATCAGTCTATTAAATTTTGAAGGGTATGAGTCGAAGAACTCGTTGATGGCTTACTACATGATAAAAGCGTAACCACTATGACACACTCTCATATAGTATGTGGGGACTACACATAGACCGTATACATTGTATTAAAGGTTGTCATAGACTCATAGTTCTTGTCTCTAGCATCTAAAAAAACCTCATTGAGACAGACCCACTAACATAGTAGAGAATAATGTTGGTCGAATCTTATGCTTTATCTTACATTATTACATTTCAAAGAAAATCATTACTCTCTTGAATTTGTCTCTCATTGTTTTAGCTTCTATATATCAAGATGTGGCTAGGCTATCTGGTCGAGTCTGAATTGAAACTTGAGCAGTTTTTACGAGATACTGTATCTTCGAGATACAAACGTACTTATCTTTTTTTGTTTTTTTTTTGACACTCTCATCCTTATCTACTAAAGGTGGTAAAAAATAGAGATGATGTCACATAATGATGCATTAATGAATGAATATATTATACCTAGGCATGTAGGGCAATATGGAGAAACAAACTAGAGGTGTGGGGGTTTGGCTTGTTAAACAAACAAGGTTATGTTTGTCAGTATAAGAGCATGCAGTGGCAATGTCACAGTAACTCAGACATCAATTAAAATGATCAGTTACATTTATTAGTTCATCTTCATCCCACACGAGGATGATGACTCAACTGAATGACCAACACACTTCTGTGAATCACTAGCTCATGCTGATGCTATGACCCTATAAACTTACATCATAAACTCAACAAGAATTGAAGAAGATGATGATAAAGTTGAGAGTTAAAAAGGTGAAGCAAAAACTGCTTCTTTTACAGTTTTACTCACAGTTGTAGCACTGGTAATTTTAGTGTAAGTATCTGTTGTATACTTGTATTGTGTTGAATATTAACTGCTTGGTGGATTGCAAAGGGCTCAATTTCTTGGTGTTTGATGGCATCCACAATTGAAGTTCATTAGGACTATACACTGTTGAGTCATGTCACTCTGTAGCTATTGTGTTAGCCTTGGACTTTTGCAAACTGCTAGACTCATCTTGTACTGTGAAAATTGTCATATGTCTCGTACCCGAATCGAACACGAATACGAACACGAACAAACCGAGAGACGAAGTCGAAAGTCGAAACAACGTGTACTTAAGAATTCCGGCCCAGATTACTTAGCCCAATAGCAAAGCCCACGTCCATTTACAGGCCTATGTCATCTGGGGGTATGTTTCAGCCCAGACCAGACCACAACAAATGAGAAAGCAATCTGTTCATTCTAGTTACAGCTAGTATGTCTTATGGAGTTATGGTGTTTAGAAAGAGGCTGAAACAGAAGTGTTTCCACTGTTGTGTTTTATTTATGTTAACAGGAGAACTTCCTCTGTACAATGTACATAACTACTTAGGTTTATAAAAAACTCCGAACGGAAACTCTTAACGAAGAAGTCATTACGCGTAGGCACGTCCTTGTCGACTCTGCTTGCTAGGTCCCTTGAAGAAGACCTCTTCCTGCTGGCTCATGAACACTTCATCCACAACTCGTGCTGGCATGCCGAATGCTAGCTCTTTAGCTTCCCTTTCCAACTGGCTGACCACATTCCTCCTTCCTGCACCAATTCAAACAAGCAGGATTAAGTGCCAATGCAATTCAAGTTAGTCGTCTTAGTAGACGCATTTTGGATATTAGTTGAGTTTATACCTGCAAGAGTGTACTTTTCGTTGTCCTGTGCATTCACTTCGAAGCAGAGAACCTGCAGATTTTGGTTCTTTGAAGCCACAGCCACAAATGGATGACCTGCCGGGATAACCATCACGGTGCCACGCTTCAACCGTGAGCTGACTCGTTGGTAACGTGGCCCACTGAATGTTCCACCTTGCTGTTCTTCACTGCCTCGTCGGCTACCCTGCCATCGTTGTTCTTGGCGGCTGCCTTGCCATTCTTGGCTGCCCTGATGGCCACCTTGCTGCTCAGATAGGTGTGGGCATGCCATTTCAAAGTAGCCTTCACCTTCAACAACTATGGCGATTTCTGTTGTCTTCGAGTTATAATATGGAGCAATCATACCACCCTGTTTCAAACGCAATCAAACATACACATCAACCACATTCACAAGATATAAACTCAAATTCGTGTTACAGTTTTCGTATGGTGCACGAAAATACACTATCTCAATTGATACTAGGCCTAATTGTATGACCTGAAAGCATCCATTCTTTTACCTGAGTAATGTTGGCTAGAGAAACAATCATGTCAAGGTCACGTAAAGGCCTAAATCGGCTTGAGTCAGCTTCATAGAGCTGGCCGTATTGATTCGCGAATGTAGGACGCTGCTCATAAAGATTGAAACTGCCTCGTGACGCACCTCCGAACGGCCAAATACCACCCTGTTCGTGCTGGCTCAGACCCCTGATCTGCTCCGGAGTCGCTTTGACAATGAACCCTTCCATTTGCTGCCCAAACACCCTCTGCAGACTCTCACTCCTTGTCTGAAAGTAGAACAAAACATCCATTCATGATTGAACACATTTTAAGTCCAAAAAGGCAAGAACTGCCAAAAATCGATTAAGATGATAGAACTTACATTAAAAGCAGCTTCAAGTATCTCATTGCTGAACACAGTGTAGAAAGATTCAGGATTTCCTCCTCCAGCTCCGAAGTACGCCTATTAATGTAACGAAAACAGCGTGGATTCAGCATCATATTGATCAAATGTCATGTCGAAATTCCAATTGAGAGTAATTCGTTATTCGTAATCAAAGATCTCGAACGATAAGTCAAGATGAGCATTTCTGCTGATATGGAGACTAATGAAGGTTACCTGAAATTCACCAGGTGCATTAACAGGCACAATAAGCTTAGCTAGAACAAGCCTTTGAGTGCTGTCTCTGTTGATCAAGTAAGCCGGTGTACCGGCACAGATCTTCACCACATCACCTTGCCTAATGTTAAAGCTTTCCCTCTTATCTTGCCTCACTAGGCTCACAGTTCCTCTTCCTGCAAATCATACATCGAGCGAAAATACTATTTCAGAAATTCGAATTAAGTAGGTGTTCTTATGTTAAAAGGTTCTATACTGTGGAAATTTGACAACTTATAGGGTATGGTCTTTCTAACCCGCACCCCCTATCTCCGTCCCTACCAACGACTATATTCCTAAACTAGCTACACTTTCTTAATCTCAGTGTTCAAAATCAAAATTGACAATTGTTCGGGGACGGAAAGCTGAGTATACGAGGTACGATTTACGAACCATTGACAACGAAGAAAACAACATCAGCATCCCAGTGTTTAGGCAACACGAACGTCTGCGGCTCCGCCTCGAAAATACTAAACCTATAGTTCTCGATCCCACGCAGAAGCGGCGACCTATCCGTAAACTTTGGCAGGAGACGAACCCTGCCATGTTCCGACTGCAAACCGGTAACGAAATGTCGTTCCTTGAACACATAAGGCGACTCGTTCCCTGATTCTTCCCTGATCAACACATCTCCATGATCTCCACGGTCTCCGTGTTTCCTCTCCTTCAGCTGACGCTTACAGTCCTCCTGACACGTCTCCTGAGGGTACCTGTTCTCGTAGAATTAAAATAAATGACTAGATTTCAGACTTATTAACAAGTTCGAACTTTTAGATGAGATGAAATTCTATCACCTGCTGCCTTCGGACTGGCGACCGCACTGCACGATGCACTCTTCGTACTCCTTCCGCGGGCCCTGGTAGTCGGGTTGGCCCCTCTCCTTGGCACGATGGTACTCTTTGCAGCCTCTATAGCAGCTTGCCACTTGTTCGGGGTTGAAATGATGCTGTTGGTCTCCGCACTTGTCCTCGCACTGTTTCAGCTCAGGGTCTGTTTTTATAGCTGATACTGTAATAGAAAGTAGTAGCAAGGAGAGTAAAATTAGGCCAATTCTTGAACTGGAAGACATTTTTTGTGCTTTTGGGTAGTGATTTGTGACAGGGTTTTGGGTGATTTATGATACTGTTGCAGTGTTGTGAAGATGAAGAAGATGAAGATGAAGGGATAGAGATGAGATCAGAAGCCATGCAAGAGCACATCTGCACAGGTGTCCATCATACGTGTCTTTCCCAGAAGGAGAATCGTCAGATAGGTGATTGAAATCTTGACAGAAAGCGGCAGAATTCAGTGTTTTTTGGTGTTTTTCTGTTGATTTGGGGAGAAATGCTTGCATACCAGGTGTTCGACGAAATGCCAACGAGAAGGACAAAACAAGTGATGGAATGCTATGAGCCTATGACAAAGCCCTGCCTCCTATATATGCACGCGGCACGTGAGAAATCGTGTGAGGAGGGAGTAATCACGTGACAGTGCGGATTAGATGCTAATGACGTAATCATTGTTAACCATTCAATTGATAAGGTGACTGATAGTTTATAATGAGATACGTATGCAATGCAATTTATTGAATTTGCTTCATCTATCATGCTATAATATGTTCTGTATCCAGCAGCGGATATTAGGATAACTTACGCATACAAGTATACAACCCTGCGATTATGTGATCAACTGATCATGTTTCACAAGTAAGTGGCTAGTTAAATGTAAGATAGTAGATAGATGCCTAAAGAAAGATCACACTGAAACTTCTTCATTTGATAATGATTTGTACAGAAAGAACGAAGGAACTCGTGTACAGTTTACAGAACACATTTAGATCACAACACAGAACCAGGCATGAGGAAAGAAGAAGGTGACTATTACAAACACACTGAAAGATTGATCAGAATAACTTGAGAACTGTAAATCCGAAGAAGAGTACAAGGATGGATGACAGCGAAAAGGTGGATAAGGATAATCCGGTAGCTGAATTTGTTGTCTGCACTGGCCTAATCCTTGGATTGTCAATCTGGCCTGATGGAAGTTCAGGAGCAGATGCTGTTGGGAAGTCTGGAACTTCATCATCTGATGGTGCTGCTGCTGTACCCGCTATGGAAGCTGCAAGAATTATTCGTTGTGTTGAATACTGTGAATAAAAACTAAACATTTTCAGTTGTAAAGGAGAACATGGAGTAGTATGGTATAACCTGTTGGGCTGAGGCTTTGAGATGCTGATACGGATGGAGCTGGTGCTGGTGCAAACAAAGCAGGACCTGTTTAATCGATAACTATCAGGCGTGAGTCGAAATCAATTGTTTATATATAGTCTCTTCTTGGTAATTTTCGGTATAAAACAATTTGAAAACAAGAAGAAGCATTAGAACTTGTGTTCGCGAAACTGCTCTTGTAAGCCAATTTTTGCCCATTAAACATTCTGAAACTGAAAAGCCTAGGAAACGAATTGTACTTAATAGTGTACCTGGAGGAGGAAGTGGTGTTCCGGTGTCTGCATCTCGTAAGAAAATGATCATTGGTTAGTAATTGGACCGTGTTCAACAGGATGTTAAAATACAACAGAATCATCATCTGACTAAGGGTAAAGATCTAACCTTTGCTGCATTGTACAGGAACAGAACTTTGGCAAAATCGTGGGAGTGAAATCGCCAAGTTTCTGTTCATAAATGGGATTGACAGAGGAACATTTCCGGTTATAATGAGGCAAGTGCAATCCATGCTATCTGACATTAGAGTTTTCAGTGAATTGCAGCAGTCTTGGGTAGGTGAGGAGCCTGTGAGACTGCTTCTGGTGACGTAGTTCAAACAGGGCGTGAACGTTGATATCATGGAGCTTGTACATGGCGTGCTTATCTGCGCATTTGCCTGCAAAATTGAAGATGTTAGCAGAATTGCAAGTACTGCTCTCAGGCTTGAATAGTCCATTGTATGACTTTTCACAAAAAGGGAAGGGCTAATATATATGCATACAGATCTGAAATCCAGAACTGGGATGTAAACAGTTTATAAAGGGGAATCACAACGAGGGTCCCGAAGGTATATGATTACTTTATAAGACACTTGGCGTCTGCGAACTTACAGAAATGTACATACGTATGACCATTAATCGGTGTTTCTAAAAGTTCACGAAAATTACCTGATTTTACGAAGACTGGTAATCTACATCATGCTGTCGAAGTTTAGACTTTGTATTTATCTTTACGTGCGAAACAGAAAGGGATCGTATATATTTACGAGGGTGTTTCTCGTTTTCGAATAAACATTTACCGGAAGGGTAAAGTCGTACTTTACTGATGAACGATTCTTTTTTAAGTTTGAGCACACATGCCAGATTGGCTTGTTAAGCCATTTTTTAAATGATATGGTTGTTAGAATTTGGATAGGAAAAAGAAACTGGTAGATTTGGAAGTAGCTTGGAGCTCAACTACTTTAACTGTCTTAGTTATAATATTATCAAAGTAGGCAAACAAAGCCAACCTGAATTAGCTGAATCTGTGACTTGATTTTGTCATTTTCCCTAATCAATGTCTTATATAATCTCAAACTTCTAATCTACTTTCTCATCCAACTCTCAAGAACTGAATCAAAACAAACATTTTCTGTCAAAATCACAGAATATCTTGCAAACTCCAGTTTCTTGATACTTAACACTTTATCAGCAAAATGTCTTCTAAAGTTATCAGCAGAAGCCTAGTAGTCCTAGTTGTTGTCCTCGCGCTCTGGGACAGAACCGCAGCTCAAACATCAGGCTGCACTTCATCACTCATTAGCTTGTCCCCGTGTCTCAGCTATGTCACTGGAAATGTTTCGACTCCAACATCCTCGTGCTGCTCTCAGCTTAGTAACGTTGTTCAGTCTCAGCCACAGTGTCTTTGCGCGCTGGTAAATGGTGGTTCTTCCCCTATTGCTGGCATGAACGTTAATCAGACTCTTGCACTAGCATTGCCAGGAGCGTGCAACGTGCAAACTCCCCCTTCTAGCCGTTGTAACAGTAAGATCTTTGGAAAAATTTTCGATTAGTGATTTTTCTAATGTAAATGTATCTTCTCAGATTAACTTAATTATCTTTCGAAAATAGGTGGATCATCACCTTCTACACCTGCACCAGCTGGTTCTCCTTCTGAATCTCCTGCTGATGATGTTCCAGTTGAAGGTCCAAGTGATTCGTCTGAGCCAGATGTTCCATCAGGTACAAATAACAGAATTCATGAACCAAATACAATTAGGAGAATGTTCCAACTACTAACAACTTCAATGGTTATGCAGGGCCAGGATCTAGAACAGGACGCACAACAAACGGGGATGCTAATGGGAGTAACATTAGTGCAACATTCAGTTTCTCTAGCATTCTGTTCCTCATGGCCTCATCCTGGATTTTTTCTGGCATCCGATTTTGAAGTTTGAACAACACTGATAGAATACATACATTGCTGTTATTGATGTCTTTAGTTTCTTTCTCTTCCATTGTAAAATCGTAGTCTGATTCATTCATCATATGGCATTGGCAGCTGCCGTATGAGCTACATTTGTACTATTTATTACACATCATTTATACAATTTGATTTCTTAGCTATTCAAAATCAGCGAGTTGTGTTCTTGAACACGGCGTAGAAAGAACCTAATAAGTACAGAAGCTATACCTCAGAAATTCGATTACTTGATGCACATTCATGGATGATACTTCTAAACTAAGCCAATGAGAATCCAATAGGCCAAACATTTATCTTTGAACTGCTGCAATGCTTTCTGTGTACTCATTCACACGTCGTTTCAAAAATTTGAAATGAGATATTTAAGCAGATATTACATTATCATTCAAGAAGGAACAGGAGAGACAAAATTGAAGAAAAACAACACAGAGAAGGAAGATCAGATCAAATCTGCAGACTGTTAACTACAGGTGATCTTTGAATGAGAATATGAAGTTGTGAACTCTTGAGATATAGAAGAATTTGCTGAGGCATAATGTCTGATGCTCTAATCAGAAAATTTACAGACAACCAGGACAGAAAACTATGTTCGATGTTATGGATAAATGACTACCTTTATACCAACCTGTCGATTCACTTTCACACGATTAAAAATCAAATGCTTGACAGACTACATATAGGCCTTATTGACAAACCACAGATGCTACATTACATTGGACATCTCACACTGCAAACACTTACCAAATACAAAGTTACAATAATTACCGACTTTTGAAATAAGATCTAGTCATTCAAAGAAGGTACGAAACAATTCCCTTCAGAAAATCACTGACATTTCATAGCATACTTATAAGAACAGAACATCAGAACACATTAACACTATTTCTGGTATTGTGCGTTCCGTGGTAGGGGTAGTATATACACATGCGAAATCCTTTGGGATGAACAGTATATATCATACACGAATATCTCATGTGGCTCTATACGCTAAATCTCAATGTGCTTTTCTTGGTAAGGTCCTCCAGTTAACAACCCATATCTCCAATTGGAGCTCACCTACTTCCTACTTTTAACTAATCTGCTATAATATTCTCAAAGTAGGCAAACAAAGCCAACCTGATTTTGTGACTTTTTTGTCTCTTTCCCTAATTAGTGTCTTATATAATCTTTAAACCTCTAAACAACTTTCTCATCCAACTCTCAAGAACTGAATCATAACAAATATTTTGTGTCAAAATCACAAAAGTCTTGCAAACTTCAGTTTCTTGATACCTTAACACTTTATCAGCAAAATGTCTTTAAAAGTTATCAACAGAAGCCTAGTAGTCCTAGTCGTTATCCTCGCGCTCTGGGACAGAACCGCAGCTCAAACATCAGGCTGCACTTCATCACTCATTAGCTTGTCCCCGTGTCTCAGCTATGTCACTGGCAATGTTTCCACTCCAACATCTTCGTGCTGCTCTCAGCTAAGTAACGTCGTTCAATCTCAGCCACAGTGCCTTTGCGCGCTGGTAAATGGTGGTTCTTCCCCTATTGCTGGCATGAACATTAATCAGACTCTTGCACTAGCGTTGCCAGGAGCGTGCAACGTGCAAACTCCCCCTTCTAGCCGTTGTAACAGTAAGATCTTTGGAATTTTCGTCAATTAGCTCTTTTTCCGATGTAAATTTATCTTCATTGATGAACTTATCTTGTGAATATAGGTGGACCGTCACCTTCGACACCAGCACCAGCTGGTTCTCCTTCGGAGTCTCCTTCGTCAGAGTCTCCTTCAGATGATGTTCCAGTTGAAGGTCCAAGTGATTCGTCTGAGCCAGATGTTCCATCAGGTACTTACTACAAAATTTATGAACTACGAAAATTTAGTGCAATGTTCTAATGACTAAGAGTACGAATGTACAACTTGTATGGTTATGCAGGGCCAGGATCTAGAACAGGACGCACAACAAACGGTGATGTTAACGGGAGTAACATTAGTGCAACATTCAGTTTCTCTAGCATTCTGTTCCTCATGGCCTCGTCCTGGATTTTTTCTGGCATCCGATTTTGAAGTTTGAGCAGAGTCTACTGCACTCATTGAATACATAATCTTTCTCTTACATTGTAAAAGCTTCGTCTTTTTCGTTGATCATACGACAGCTGCCATGATATGGGCTACTTTTGTACCATTACACATTAGTTATACAATGTGATTTCTTATTTATACAAAACCAGTGAGTCCTATTTTACATGTTCTGATACACTGCGTAGAAAAAAGCTAATACACCGAAGCTGTACCTTAGAAATTCGATAATACTTCTAGTTCTTGAGTAGGCTAGTGAAAATCCATTAGACCAAACAATAATCTATGAACTGCTGCACTGCTTTCGGTGTATTTAATTTATTCGCATGTCGCATGAGAAATTTGCAACGAAATGTTAAATCTGATTTTACATTATCATTCACGAAGGAATAGGAGAAAAATCGAAGAAAAGAACATAAAAGAAGAAATAGCAGAATAAATGCGCAAAGACTGTTAAGTACAGGATTAAGAATGTGAATTGAACTCAGAAACAGAACTTGCTGCACCATAATTTTCTGAGACTCTTACCAGTAAATTTACATTATGTTGATTATCAGCAACTATTTCGATTCACTTTACAGAATTAAACTCCAAATGCTCGACAGACTACATATATCCTTAATGACAATCCACAGACTACATGTATCTTACAATGCACACGCACTGTTGTAACTATTATCGGATATTGAAGTAAGATCAAGTCATTCAAAGAGTTCATGCTTGAGAAGGACGAAACAATTCTCTGGAGCATATCACCGGCATTTTATAGCATAAATCATATACAAACAGAACATCAGTATGCGCAAACACAATTTCAGGTATTGTACATTCGAGGGGTAGTGTATACATATGTGAAATCCCTTGGAAAGAACAGTAACTATCATACACAATTATTTCACGTTCCGCCATACACGCTAGATATCAAAATCTGCTTAATTTCCTGGGTAGGCAAACAAAACCAACCTGATTGGGTGGCTTGATCTTGTCATTAGCCCTAATCAATGTCTTATATAATCCGAAACCTCTAATCTCCATTCTCATCCAAGTCTCACGAATGGAATCATAACAAATAGTTTGTGTCAAAATCACATAATTATTGCAAACTCCAGTCTCTTGATACCTTTAACAATTTATCAGCAAAATGTCTTCTACATTTATCAGCAGAAGCCTAGTAGTCCTAGTCGTAGTTCTTGCGCTCTGCGACAGCACCGTTGCTCAAACATCAGGCTGCATTCCATCACTCATTAGCTTGTTCCCGTGTCTCAGCTATGTCACGGGAAATGTTTCGACTCCAACATCTTTGTGCTGCTCTCATCTTAGTAAAGTCATTCATTCTCATCCACAGTGTCTTTGTTTGCTGGTAAACGGTGGTTCTATTGCTGGCATGGACATTAATCAGACTCTTGCGCTAGCACTGCCTGGAGCGTGCCACATGCAAACTCCCCCTTCTAGTCGTTGTAACAGTAAGATCTTTGGAATATATGTCGATTAGTTCTTTTTCCAATGTAAATGTATATCTTGTGGCAATACGTGGATCATCACCTTCTACACCATCATTCACTGTTTCTCCTTTCGGGTCTCCTTCAGATGTTGGTCTACTTGAAGGTCCAAGTGATTCGTCTGAGCCATATGTTCCATCAGGTACTAAGTAGTATTAACAGAATTTATGACCTAAGATAATTTTGCAATGCTCGAACGACTAAGATTATGAATGTACAACTTCTATGCTTATGCAGGGCCAGGATCTAGAACAGGACGCATAACAAATGGTGATGTTGGAGGGAGCTACATTCAGTCTCTCTAGCATTCCGTTCCTCATGGTCTCACCCTGGATCTTTTCTGGCATCTGATTTCGAAGTTTGAGCGGAGTCTACTACACTGATAGAATATATACACTGTTCACATTGACTATCGATGTCTTCACTTGTCTTTCTCATACATTGTACAAATCGATCATATGGCAGCTGCCATATGGGCACTTTCGTACCATTACACAATAGTTATACAAACTCAGTGATTTTTGTTTTACCCGTTCTTGATAACTGCGCAAAAGCTAATAAACATTGAAGCCATACGTCAGAAACTCGATTACTTGATGCATGTCAATGGATGATACTTCTAAGTAGGCTACTGAGAATCCATTAGGCCAAGCCAAACAGTAAATTGTGCACTGCTGCGATAAGCTATTCGGGAAATTCATTCAAATTTCCATGGCGAACTTGCAACAAAGAGTTAATTCTGAATTTACGGATCATTGACGAAGGAATAGGATAAAAAAATTGAAGAAGACAACAAAGTGAAAGGAAGATCAGATGAACTAAGCAAAGAAATTCAACTAAAGGTGATCTTCGAATAAGAATGTGAATTCTGAGAAACAGAACTTGCTGCAGCATAATTTTCTTATACTTTTACCAGCAAAGTTACCGATAATTATGACAATCAAGAACATAAGAACACGAGTAATCCAACTCAAAGGGTTCAACCCCGAAAAGACATCTAACCAAAATCCTAATGGAGTATAAATAATAGCTAGTGTAAACTCTTTTGGGCTTACGAGATCTCGACTCTGCAAGAAGCCAAGAAATGTCATCCCCAATCAACTCTGCAGAACAACCATAAGATGTGGCAGAATGCACATACGGAGCCAATAGCCTGGAACTCTGACTGACACAAAGCAAATCGACATAACAAACAAGACCAGCATTCGCAAGAATCGCAACAAGTAAATCTGTCACTACAGCTGACGCGCGTGATATCCTTAAATCAGGAAGTAAGCCCTGAACCCGAGGAGGTATTGGAGTCTGCATTGCTGACGACGGTGGGTGCTGGTGATTTGCGAGCCTTTGGTATCTTACCCGGACCTGATTTGGGGGACAAAGAGATGAGTCTGATCCTGTCGGTTCCCCAAACAAACACGTACACGTTATCTCTCGCGTGGTAGGACACATCCAAATCATACATCCAGGGACGACCAAATACCAGATAACAAGCATCCATATCCACCACATCACACAAAATCTCATCAGAATAATAAGGACCCATGCTGAACTTAACCAGACAACGCGTACGAACAGTCACGTTCTCCACATCATTAATCCATCCTAAACTATAGGGCTCCGGGTGCGGAGTTACAGACAGACCATATTTTTGCACAGCATAAGAGGATATGATATTTGCAGTACTTCCACTATCCACAACAAATTCACAGCCTCGACCATTAATCTTGCATCTAGAACGGAAAATACTAGCATATGTCTGAGATTGATCTGGAGAAGAAGGAGAAGTATATACCGTACTGGATACAAAGCTCGGAATCAATGGAGGTGACTGAACCGAATGCGTGGGGTACTGAGGTGGAGGGATCTGTGGGCCATGATCGGCAGCGCTGTTGTCGGCCTGGTGGTTGCCGGACGAAAGGGTAGCGGCGGTGGTCTGAATCGGCTCCTGCATAGCGTGAGTAGGAGTCTATACGACTATACGGGAAGGAGGAGGCTTTTTTTTACAGGTTTTTATGTTTTAAGTACAAATTTGTCCATTTTAAGTACAAATTTGTCCATATTATTTCATCAAACCCGCCTAAGTTGAATGTGTTTCAACTCAATACTAAATATATCATATACGTACACTATTTGTATTAGAGTGAAATAAAATAGTCATAGATCCATAATTCATAGATAATTTGTTATGTCATTAGTTACAATTTTAAATGTAATTATTTTTATTTTTTAGTACTTATGTCTAACAAATCTATTGTTTTTAGTAGCCCAAATTATACAAGAGTACTAGTTTTACCATACAAAATTATTTTTTTTTTGAAACGGCAAAAAGTCTTATTATTTAATTTTTAAAGGTACTTATTTAATTTTTTTTAGAACTTTCGTAATAAATATCTATAGGTTTTTAGTACCTCGAATTATTATGCAGTACTAATTTTGCAGTACTAATAAGTGTGCAGTACTTATTTTATTAGCACTAATATCTATTATTAGGATATAACTATTAATTAAAACTATTTTTAGTATATTTTTAAATGAGTTTAATGAAATATTAAATCCGTAGACGATTTAGATGAAATATTGTGTCGCAATTTGTATCTAGAAGATACTCTCCCGTTTTTTTACTTGAGGGCTTTTCGATGCTCGATAACAAACTAAACATTATTAAATACGAAAAGTGGCTTTTAAAACTAATATTCGATCCCAAATGGACTTATAATTCATACTTTATATCAAATATAAGGGTTAATTTCAGGCACCACCCCTTAAATTTGCGCCTATTTCAGATATCTCCCTGGATTTTGAACAATTACATCCACACCCACCAGGCCATTTTAAGGTTGACTAACT
>JAYMSL010002165.1:0-14930 GCA_036897195.1 Plantago coronopus
CAAAATGAGCAGATTGGGATCATGACCCAAAAGAAAATCATGAATAGGGATGCTCTAAGAATTAGTGATAAAACTGAGAGATGACTCGAAAGTAAAGGCCGGAGGAGAAGACAAAGAAAAACAAGACTCATTAGTCATTATTACTCATCTGTGCCGTCGTGTATCTGAGTATGCCATATTATTTTCCGGCCTGCACATTTTTGTCTTTCTTCTTCAATCAACCAAACCAACCAACCTCTCCTCCCACTAAACAAATGCCAAAAATGGCGACCAACACTATTCTTATTCTTATATACTCTCTTCATCAATGCTCATCATCATCATTAACCACTCAATTCCACTACACAAAACAACTCCTGTTTCTACTTCACTCCTGTCATGATGATCATCGTATTGCTGCTCGGTTTGGTTCTAATACCACCAACGGCGACTTCCTCCACACTCGGAATCACCTACATCTCCCCTCTTCTTCAGCTTCAGGACACTGAGAAGGCTCCCTCTTCTCTACAAGTCTCCGCCGCTTACGCCTCCCTCACCCGCCTCCTTCCTTCTCATTCTTCCTCCTTCGACTTCCGTATTGTCTCTAAGGTAATCACCTTCATTCATTACCGATACTAACTTAGTTTCGGTCATTCACGCCCTATTTTTCTGTTTCTGTACACGATTGTCAACTGCATACTGGGCTATTTACTTGAATATTAATTTCCAATCACCCTGCAAGTGTGTGGCTTGTACTGCCTGCTTCAATGAAAACAGTCTGTTCAATTTGCTTTAAAATATCTTAACTTAATTAATCTGAACTTGAATTTGAACTTATTTGAAGTCATATGAACTTTTTTTTTGTAAGGTCAAAGTGAGGATTAATAATGGTTCTCCATTCCCGATTCCCTGAGATGAAGTATAAATAAACTGAAAACTAGACTTATTTGAAGTATATATTTAATTGGGCAAACCTAAACTGAATGCACCTAAAAGGAACTTAACAGAACTATATTTAAGGTGCACTGAGCAGAGACTGATTCTTATCAGGGTCGCGGGGAGAAATCCCAGTGGTGTGAATTTAGGATTTATGACTTTAACTTTGTTGTGGCACTAGATTAATTGTTTAGTGACCATATATTATAAACATTGGTTCACATGTTAAAACAGAACACAGAGTGTTCTTATATGTAGAAACTTGCATTTTATGGCTAAAAATTGATTGTTATTCATCAGACTCGGTCATTGGTGATATTCTCGTGCAGGATTACTGTGATGGAGAATCATGTTTCGAATTAAGCAATCATGCTGCTCTTTCTATAGGTGGTTCTCATGAGATTTTGTAAGTAGAAATCGTTGTCCATTTCCTCTTTATTTCACTGACGTTTATGCTTTTAAGATGTCTGTGTGATATTGTTTAGATTCTCATAAGGTTGCTGACTTGCTACATTTCTAAAAATGATTGAGGTTTAATTGGCAGATGATGATCATCTAATGTTCATCCACCTTCCTATTTATATTCGGCTGGTCTCTACAGTAATGTTGACGAATGTTGTATTAACAATGTACATGGATGAATTTCAAAAGTAATGAATTGTGTCTTTCACAGAATTAGCGGTACTTCTGGAGTAGAGCTGCTATCTGGTCTACACTGGTACTTGAAATATTGGTGCGGAGCGCACATCTCTTGGGAAAAAACTGGTGGTGTACAGCTCTCTTCAGTACCAAAAGCTGGATCTCTTCCTCGTATCATAGAGGGCAAGATAACAATGAAGAGGCCTACACCATGGAGCTACTATCAGAATGCTGTTTCCTCTAGCTGTGAGCTATCATTTCTCTATCTGTGTTTTATATATGATTTTCATGGTTTCACTTTTTAAATCCCAAATATTCTATGGCAAAGATACGTTTGCATGGTGGGACTGGGAAAGATGGGAGAAGGAAATTGACTGGATGGCTATGCAAGGTATAAATTTGCCTCTGGCGTTTACAGGCCAAGAAGCCATCTGGCAGAAAGTTTTCCAGGTATTTTCCCCTTTGACATACTTTCCGTAACCTTGAGTGTCTACTTCTACTTTTATAATGAAACATAAAAGAGTAAGAACAGAAATGAACTTTAAGTACATGATGGCAGAGATCATTGTTTACACCATATGAATTTGATTGAGTTCCAGCATTTATCTAAACGGAAAGAATTTACTAATGTTGATTCTCCGCATCTTAGATCAGCTACTTGAATCATCTTTTTTTCATTCCACTCAAATACGTAAATTATGATGCAATGAATACTGAGACATAGGCAAAAGGTTGGTACACGTACATCCTCTAATAAGAATATATGTTGTTGTTTTTTTGTTTTGCTGTGTGATAATCTGACAATCATAGATGACGCATATATTGTGGAGAGTAGGTTTTGGAAATCCATCTTCTAAAACCAATTGTGATTTTCAAGTGCTTGAAGAGGATGCCTTTTTATTGTTTTATGGTGGTACTTCTTTTTCCCCCCAAACTATGACTATTCAGTTCCTTAGTCTGAGATATTCTTCAGGATTGATTTGCTGCAGAATGTCATTATTGCTCCTAATAGCCAATTTCTTTTGTAAGATCATACTGGTATTAATTTATTTTGCAGAACTCCAATTCTGAAATCTGAAGACATAAACAGCTTTATATGGTAAAATCCATCTGGGTATAGGGACTCAGTTTATTACTTGGATTATTAACTTAGAATTATCCTTGCCCAGAAATTCAATATAAGCTCCACCGACTTGAATGATTTCTTTGGAGGACCAGCATTTCTCGCATGGTCACGCATGGGAAATCTACATGGGTAAGCTTATAGAGATTCAACTGGCATGAAAATGTTACTTGGGTACACCTGCAACAGTAAATTCCTTTTCTTATTGGCTACCCTGTCTTGATTCTAATATAAATGTACTTAATTTATATGTTAAATTATAATCCAATGTTATTTTGGACTCTTTATCATCTAGTATCTCTAGACTTCATTTGCATAGCCAAGAGGGAGGATAATGATCCTTGTGTGGCATTCAATTATTCCATGTCACCGGACATAAGTTGATCCCTTTTATTTCCAAAAAAAAGAGGAGTGTTTTCCTGGCTTTTGGCAAACAATGAACTTTTTTTATTCCCTTCTTTTCTGTATAGCAATAGTCCTTTCTTACACATATTTTTAGAACAAGGCGAGTGGAGCCTTTTTCTCCTTTTCCACTCAGATGGGAAATTGGCAGACACTTTTCGAAAGCTTTTGTAATAACCCATAAAGTACAAATAGTTCACCGAGAAAAGATGATAACAGAATCAGCTTCCTAAGTCAACAAAACATCCATGCCAAAAAGCAGGTCCCTTAGTTAACAAAGCAACTTCCCATGTAAAATTTTCTCCAGTTAAATGAAACAACTGTGTCTGTGAGAATGTTGATCTATTTGTGATGATGGACATTGGACAGTGTAAAAAACTCGGTGTGCTTTCTTCAACTGAATCTAATACCCTTTTACCTTGCCTACGTACAGCTGGGGTGGGCCATTGCCTCAGAGTTGGTTAGATCAACAGTTGGCACTGCAGAAGAAAATTCTTTCAAGAATGTATGAGTTGGGAATGACTCCAGGTATTAAAGTACTTCATGGAATTGCATTTGCTTTGTAGTATGCAGAGACAATTACCCGGAGTATCTGTTAGTTGAATAATATGGGTACTTCTTTAGCTTCCACAGAAATGAGTTAAATAATAATAAGTTGCATCGCATTCTATATATCGAATTTTAAGTGTTATGGAAGGAAAGGTAGTTTACTTTGTTATTGAGAAAACCAGATAGAAAAAACTTAGCTTTTGCCGGAAACCCACCCTCCGTGGAGGGCACAGAGGACTCTATGTGACATCTTGCATATTGTACTTTTCATTTGCATGCGAACTATGCGAATTAAAGGAAGGTATTCTTGACAGTTCGTTTGCCTATTATATGCTCATTTCAGTTCTTCCAGCATTCTCTGGCAATGTTCCAGCAGCTCTGAAGTCTGTATATCCATCAGCAAAAATAACACGCCTCGGGAATTGGTATGTACTCGTGAAATGTATTTAACAATGGTTAATCAAACCTAACATTGAAAGTTATTTAATTACACATTTTTCTCTGTTTTTGTTAGGTTCACTGTCAGGAGTGACCCCAGGTGGTGTTGTACATACCTTCTTGATGCAACTGATCCCTTGTTCATTGAAATAGGGAAGGCTTTTATCCAACAGCAATTGGAAGGTATGGCTAACAAACTTAGGCCATCAGCTTTGCATGTAATATATATTGCCAAGGGTGCATATACTCAACTCTCAAATTTATATGAAATTTATTGAGTACGTATATCAAGATTACAGCCATTCTAAAGTTTCATACTGATATTTGGATATTTTGTTATTTGTTCAGAATATGGAAGGACTGGCCACATCTATAATTGGTGAGTCCGATTCTTTTTTTTTTTTTTTTCTTTTCCCTCTTTGGCAGTGATATCCTTTTTTCTGAAATAAGGAATTGTTGTGCTATATAGTATATATGCTACCTTGCTTGCAAAACATTATGTAAATCTTTGCAGAAATGCTAAAGGTTCTAGTGGATATTTATTAAACACGTTCATGTTTACATTTATTTGACAAAAAAAAAAATAATAATAAAATAAAAAAATTACTGGATGAACAGCGGCAGAATTTAAGCTTCTTAGAGCACATTACTTTACTACCCTTCCAAATTTTAAACAGTATATAAAGCTCAAGAAGCTAATTTTTGAGTTTTGAAATTGTGGAGAGGCTAGTCCTACAAACTTTCAAAGCCTTGCTCATGTTCTAAATAAAAGAATAGATCATTAGAGTAGAAATTAATTTCCAGTTAGCACTGAGAAAGCCTTAGCATAATGTTAGTTTCTCCATTGATAACCTTTAGGCCATGGGTCCTACACTAGAAAAAAGCCATTTCCAGAAATACAAGGGTATAGCTGCATGAAATATACGCCACCAACTCCTTTCAAGCATGTGACTCCTTAGATTTCAAGTTGAGATAGGACGGTGAGGGTATTCGTTACAACTGTGTTGAAAAAAAGATACGTTGATGCATTGTTTTATTTCACCGGAGGTTTTCAGTTTTAAAATTCAGTTCAATTGTCCTGTCTCTTATATTCCATCTTTACAGCCTGAAATGCATCTCTATTTCTTTCAAGAATGCATACGGATTAATTCCACACTTCTCTAAAGTTTGAGCTTTTAGATGGAACACATGCATAGTTCCAGACCCTTATGCTAACGTCCAGGCCAGTGATCAAAATCCCAGAATTGACCTCTCCACCCATATTACATGTCCACTTGGTGGGCCTCGCCAAACATGTTAAACGAGCCTTCACGCACCTGGGCGTTATTACAGAAATAATACAAATTAATTCATTTCACACCTCTCAACAAGTTTGAGATTGTAGATGATTCTAAATCATCTAATGTTGATCCTTGCAGTGATACGTTTGATGAGAATACCCCGCCAACAGATGATCCTGATTATATCTCTTCATTAGCAGCTGCTGTATTTAAGGGCATGGAAAGTGGTGATAGCGAAGCTGTTTGGCTGATGCAGGTGACTAGAGAACTTTCTCCTCACTTTAATTTTGCTATTGGCTGCGATGAGTCCCATGCCTATGGAATGATGACGGTTTTAGTAAATATGAAAGTTGATAAAAACTGCATCCTGTGGATTTCTATATTAAATATGTGCATGGTGATAATTGGTTAACAGTTCTTACTCATTGCAGGGATGGTTGTTCACTGATGATCCTTTCTGGAAGCCCCCGCAGATGAAGGTAACATCTCATTGAAAAATTCAGTGCATTATAGTGTTGTGATAGATATGCATCCCAAAATTCAGCACATATTGCTAATGTTAGCATAAAGACTTGGGAGGTTTGGATGTTTAGGGTCAGATCTTCATCCGTGGTTGCATGATTCATATTTGATATGCATTGTCTGATTTTGTGGATTCTTTGATGGAATCGGTCATATATTAAGATTTAAGATATTGAAACCTCTGTACTGTGGAACAAGTTAAAAAAGCTCCACATAAGAAGAGTTTACTGATATCCTTATCTCCTCCAATATGGATATATTCCTCATCATAAGTCATAACTGTATATACATTTCTGGGTAAGAACTTTTTGATTTCCAGTGTTAATCAGGAACTTGTTGCGCACTGCTGATGTCAGATTATTTTTTGCATTGTCGAGCCCCACCACCTGCCGTTTCTTCCGCCCTATTTGGATTATATATGTATTTACTGGAGAGATTTCTCTCATTTTCAGGCACTGTTGCATTCAGTTCCTCTTGGAAAACTGGTAGTTCTTGATCTTTATGCAGAAGTCAAACCAGTTTGGGCTACCTCAGAACAGTTTTATGGCGTACCTTACATCTGGTATGTATGTGTGTGTTGTGTGTGTATGTGTGTTCTTCATATGCTGATTAGGGAAATTTACAAATATACAACTAAGCTTTCGTCCATGACCCTGATGTAGCAACCAGAGAAGTTAGGCTATCCGTTTGCTGGATATTCTATCCTTAATACGTCACTTATTGTATTTATAGAGCTAGATTCCTACGATGGCCAACAGCTCATTTGTGCCAGTCTACAAGTAACTAAATAATCTTCATTTGAAACACTTGGATCTTCTTCCTTATTCGCCGATGTGATTTCATTTGTATTGACTAGCTACTGTGTAGGTGCATGCTTCATAACTTCGCGGGGAACATTGAAATGTATGGGGTTCTGGATTCAGTGGGAGCAGCACCCATAGATGCACGTGTTAGTACAAACTCAACCATGGTAAGTCCTATTAGCAGACATGTTATAAACTCTTCTCGATATGATATTTTTCATTATTAATCTTTATACCGGAGCCAGATGTTTAAACCTGGGATATATTTGTTATCTATTTTTGTGCTACATTCATCGATGATGTGTTGCACTCTATCTATGTATCTTTCTAAAAAATCAGTGTTACTGTATTTTGTTAGGTTGGTGTTGGGATGTCCATGGAAGGTATAGAGCAGAACCCTATTGTTTATGATCTTATGTCTGAAATGGCGTTTAGACAAAGCAAAGTTGATGTCAAGGTAAATTTGGAAGGTCAGCTGTCCCACAGATAATGGTTACGGGACAGCTTTCAAATTTTAAGTGCAGTTAGTATATTTCAAGTACCATGTAGATCTTGAAGTTCGAACCAAACTTCAACTGATATAGCAGAGGTTTGGTTAAAAAAAATAAAATTAAGCAAGTTATGGTTCAGGACTGGATAAGAATGAATAAACCGTTTCATCTGAGTTCTGACCAAATGGAGTCATATATGATCCTGGACTACAATAAATGAAGAAAATAACCAGACATGAGTGAAAAAGGAAATAGAGTAGTAGTATTCTGTTGAGCACTAAAGCTTCAGTATTGCTAGCTGAGACACAGATGTCTATTTTATGAGAAAGTGATTGTGTTTTTACTTGCAGACATGGATTTATGGGTATGTCGGTAGGCGGTATGGAAGGTCGATTCCGTCGGTACAAAGTGCGTGGAACATATTGTATCATACAGTTTATAACTGTACAGATGGATTACATGTAAGTAAACAACACCCTTTTTTTTTAATGTATTATGGACTCATTGGCTGATTGAAATTCCTCTTAAAGTTATAATTTTGGATAATCAATCAGAATCCTACCAAAGTTGATGTAATGAAATTAACTGGAAGATCCATGAATAGTGCAGTTGGAGATTAACGTTTTTGCTTCTCATATTTTTACAGGACAAAAACAGAGATGTGATTATGTATTTCCCAGATGTTGAACCAATTTCAATTTTCACCTCATCTATGTTGACCCTAAACCCCAAACCTCACCTGTACAGCCCAAGAAGAGCTAATTATGAGTTAATGAGTGATTCGTATACTCATCCTCATCTCTGGTATTCGACTTCAGAAGTAATTCATGCACTAGAGCTGTTTATGTCAAGTGGGGACCAATTCTCGGGGAGTAACACTTATAGGTTTGAAGTGGTTTTTTTTGTTTGTGTGTGTGTTTTGTCTTGCACTTTTGAGTTGTTTTACCATTAAAATTTGCCTATCCTGGTGATATCAGGTATGATCTTGTTGATCTAACAAGACAAGCTTTGTCTAAATATGCAAATGAACTGTTTATAAAGGTTGTCAAAGCCTATCAGTTAGGTGATCTACATACGGTGAAACACCTAAGCCAAAAGTTTCTCGGTCTCGTGGAGGATATGGATATGCTTCTGGCCTCCCATGATGGATTTCTTCTAGGGCCATGGCTAGAAAGTGCCAAGGCACTTGCCCAAAACAAAGCACAGGAGAAGCAGGTTAAGGAATTTCGTCTAGACTAATTACAATCTGTAATTCGACCATCTAAATAGGTGCATGTTCAACCTTGCAGTTTGAGTGGAATGCAAGAACTCAAATCACCATGTGGTTTGACAACACTGAGGAGGAAGCAAGTCTGCTTCGTGACTACGGTATGTGGAAGCATAGTTAGTATCCTTATTGTTCGTTTCTCTTCTTTATAAAGCTTCCTGCCTGTTTCAATCATTTCCTCATTTGCGATAGGAAACAAGTACTGGAGCGGTCTCTTGCGAGATTACTACGGCCCTCGTGCAGCAGTTTACTTCAAGTTTCTGGTACAAAGCCTAGAGAAAGGTGATGGTTTCGAATTAACACAATGGAGAAGGGAATGGATTAAACTAACCAACGATTGGCAGAGTGGTAGGAATGTTTTCCCAACATCGAGCACAGGCAATGCCCTCAATATATCTCAGTCGCTATATGTTAAGTACTTGAAAGATCCCGATTCAAGCAGGCCTTGATGGGAGGGCCTATGTGGGATGTGGCACTGAACTTGTTTGTGTTGCAACAGAAATTAAATTGTTACTCTGGCTATGAATTTATGATGAGTTAAATAAATGGAAAGGCCACTGATATAGCAGAGCTCTAAGTTTACTGCCAGAGAAGCCTGTTATTATTGTTGATCTAATAAAATGCAAAAATGGAACGTCTAAAGAGGAAGGCAAGATCCATCTTCCATCAAGCCTCAATGAATCATTTCACCGGAGGCAAAGAGAGTGTTGGTGTTTCTTCCTGTATAGAATGAAGTATGAATCTGGGTATGTAAATGACAATGGTCACAATCTGGAATAACTTCAACGGATCGTGTAATCACTCTCCGAACAAGATAATTCGACTCTATTCAATGCCCGGGTATCACGAACTTCTTGCGGGAATAATCCGAGAAGAACAATAAAAATCAAGCAAAATGAGTTTTGATTAGAACGTAGAGAGAATGTTGATATCGTTGTTCAACGTGTCTGTGTCAGACATCAACGTCTTCATTATATAGAAGTCAGCAAAGTTGAAGCGGTTATATAACCGAATTATGGATTAACCCAAAAATTCGAACATCAGAATGATTGACCATGCAGCCGCATGGTCGGGCGGACGGTCGCATAGTCGACCATGCGGCCGCCTGCTTCCAAGGCCAAAACTCCATCCCACACTGTCTACCGTGCGATGGGCCATGGGGTCGCATGGTCCCTTACCGGACGGTCACATGGCGGACCATGCGCCCGTCCGCCTGGGAAAATGGCATACCCAATGTTCTGCATGACCGGACGGTTGCATGCTTGGAGCATGCGGCTGTCCGCTAGGGTGATGCCTGGGAATTTCCCAGGCATCGTTCTTGCACGACCGCTTGGACTCCGCTTGGGTTTATTCACGTTTGCTCTCCAAGCGTGCACTTCCGCACAATCCGAACTTGTTACCAAGCATAACGTGATATTGCATCGATCTCTTAGTAAATCACATTACTACTAAAATGAGTTGATGACACTAAAATCGCCAACAGAGAGAACGATTTCCTTTGGTCCACCCATCGGCCATCGCTTTAGGTGCCATACATGTCTTCTTTCATTTGACAGGATCAAGTGACCAGTGGTCCAGTCTTCGAACTCGATTTTTACCATGTTAATTTTGAAATTTAACCGTTGCCTTTCAAATGGAAATTTACTCCTTGCCCAATAATCGTGTGGTTGTCCTGGTAGACTTACGTGGTCTCATTTTAGTCATTTGTAGTATGTGAGTTAGGTGCTTGGTTGTGGTGTTGAGGTAAATTGAGCTCTTTAAAGTTTAATCTACACGAACCCAGGTGGTGGTGCAGGGTGTAATGGTGAGAGGTTCCGGGTTCGATTCCCGGAGATGGAGATTTATTTGGTGATATAAGGTTGGTATTGGTGTGGGGATATAAGGTGGTATTGGATTAGTGTATGAATAAGATTATGATTAGAATAGATTTGCCTCTTAAAAAAAAGGTTTAATCTACACTACTGCGTGTTAACCCATAAGTTCCTCGCAGAGTATTTGTACATGTTGAATGAACTCTCACCCTTGAGACCTTGAGGAAGTATATTGTAAAAGCTAATTTTATAAAACTGTACATTTACTACACATCAGCTAGCATCAAAATGCGCAAGCAAATGCTCAATCTTACAATGTGTCGGGTCGATGATACATTTCACAAGGACTTGATGAAACTAAGGTGCATGAAGATGAAATTGCTAGCAAATAAGTATTTACAACCAAGATTAGCTAAAAAGCGAACGAAATAACTAAGACAATTCTCCTCCTTTCTACGATTATCAACATTACTTTTTACTACCGTTATTAATAATCCCTACAAAAGTCGTGCAACCGAATCTCCAACCAACGAGCTCCACAAATTCTGATACCATAAGTTGGTACTCCATGATCATCATTATATTTTACACGAATCTCCATTAGTTGATACCAACTAAACAACACTATTTTTTACCCTCAATTGGTACCAACTGATCTACGTTATACTTTTGGTACTGCTTCGATTTCCATAAGGTTTTATGTCCACATCAAATCTACCATATTTTTTTGTACCAATCAATATCCATTGCTCCTTGTCTCCATCAAGGTTCACATCATCGTAATATATATAACCACTATATTTTTGTGTATCATTAGTTGGTACCAAATGATCTTTTTAGAACCTATCACTAATTGGTAACAGTCGGTCTCAATTATTTTACATCATCAATTGCTCCCACCTGATCTCCGTTGTTTTTTATGCTATCAATTCGTACCAACCGGTTCTCATTTAGTCTTTTAGTACCACGTAAAACAGAAGTGAAGATGGAAGTCTAGCTAGCCAAGTTGTGAAACAACATGTTTGATGTTGTAGAAGACAGAAGAAGATGAAAAGAAAGGATATACGATATGATTTGGGGAGAGTTGTGTAATCATTTCAAAATTTGACTTGCTAGAAACAAGGATAATTGTTTTGATGATAAAATAGATTAATAAGATTAAGTGTAGCGGGTGTAAGATATGTAAAAGGTTGTAGTGTAAACTGAAACTAATTCATAAATTTTAAGTGTAGGTTGAGAACATAGAAAATAGCATCCTCACTCCTTGACTATTGCAAGAATAGCAATCATGTAATAAGTAATTGAAGACATAACACTCAAAATTGACATTAAAAAATAGAATGATATTAAGGTGATCAAGTCTTCACCGTAGAAATTTAAAGTCAAATATAACATTACACTTGTTTTGACAACCAAATATAGCATTGCTCCTGTTTCGAGCAACATTATGAACACTTATTTTGGGACATATACACAAACACTTGATATACATATACCCATTTTGGCCTCATGTGCTTCTGCTGAATTTTCATGGACGGTTGTTAGTTTTTCGTTCTTAATTAGTTTTGAGAATGAAGAATTATTTCGGGACATATACATGAACACTTGATATACATACATCTGTTTTGGCCTCATGAGTTTCTGCCGAAATTTCATGAAATGGTGTTAGCTTTTCTCCCTTAGTTTTGGGATGGTGTTTTGAAATATAAAAAGTCTCGAGTGGGCGGTGTTTAGAACTTGATTGATGTTCTTGATGGTTTTTGTTGTATTAGTCTTTAACTTGTAATGCTGTATTTGACATTAACTTTCTATGGTGCAGACTCCAACACCTTAATATAATCACTTTATCTTTTTATGTCAATTCTAGGTGTTAAGTATTCAGTTTTTTTATTACATGATTGTTGTTCTCGGAATATTCAAGGAGTGAGGAGGGTTTTTTCGATGTTCTCAAACTCCACTTAAAACTTTTTTAAGAAACGGTAAAAATATGATTAATCAAGTAATTACAAGTATCAGTGCAAAAGACTTGCACTCAAACATGGAAAAGAAAAGGAACCACCTACACTTATCGATCGGGTTGAGGAACAAACAAAGCCCCAAGGATAAATGTGGAAGGAGAGTAAAAGATCCCAGATCCTAAGCCCAAAGGAGAATAACCGAACATCCCAAATTATACAAAACAATTCCACTTAAAACTTATGAAATAGTTTCAGTTTAACAACCTTTTGCATATCTTACACCCGTCACTACAACCTTTCAGTTTTTTGACAATTCACACTACGACCTTTCAGTTTTTTTTGGCAATTCACAGTTTCACACTATAACCTTTCAGTTTTTTGGCAATCCACACTACAACCTTTTTTTCTCGTATATTTGTGAATTTTGATGCAGTAAAAAGATACATTTACCCCCCAACTAACGGACCGTTAACGTCCGTCCAACCTTTTGTGCATTTTGCCAAAAGGTCGATAAGTTAAGGTGTGGATTATCAAAAAAATCAAAAAAGTTGTGGTGTAAAGTATAAAAACGTACAAAGGTTGTAGTGTATTATTTTCTCCAAGGTTGTGGTGTAAAATTTTCTCTAAGATTAATGCGCGTAGAAGTGAAAAAGTGGGCTTAATCGTAACTTATTTGAGCCGAATAATTTTAGTTTTATGAGAAATTAAGGATTAATACCATGAGTAACTTTTAGGCTTGATAGAATTTTTTTTTAAAAAAATTTATTGGAGATAGAAAATGCCACCTATACAGTGAGAAAACTCACATTTTGCGTCTGGACAAATTTTGGGTTAATTTGTAATTGTTAAAGCTAGAGGAGGATTTATGTAATTGAAAATATTTAAGAGGTAGTTTTCTAAATCCGCTTTTAATTAAATGTTGTTTACCAATCTTAAAATGTTTTACCTCAATTTTAGTATCAAAAATAATTTATCAGTACGAGAATTGGTTTTACCTGAATGTTAGTAAATGCCATCTTTTCAAAGACTTTGTAAAACACTTACAACCTCATAGAAATGTGTCACAAAAACACGCATTTTAGTATATTTATATGCTAGACCGTATTTAATTAAGGGACAATTACTATTGGACCCCCTGCTAGATACACATGTTTCATCTAACTACTACTTAGATGAACAATTACATTTAAGTCCAAGAATCAGAATTTAAAAAAGAACAACAAACACTACTTAACCTTCTGGACCAAATTGCAATTTTCATACTTTATCTAATTCATTTTTCACCCTGAACTTATTTTTAATTTCTTTACATAAATTGTTCATAAATTATTTATTTAAATAATTGTTAATGAAGTTAAATCTCCATACCCCATCAGTGGCCCCCCTCCCCCTGGAAATCGTTATTATGACGTTTCTTCTTTTCGGAAAAGAAAATTACTTGTTCTTAGTATTGATAATGTTGTTTATATCTTAAATTACGGTTTAATCTCACTTAAACTATTGAAAATATATATGTACTAGTATAATTATGATTTATACTTGCGTTCCCACTCACCAAAAATTAAAGTTGTTTGGCTCTTGAAAAATCTAAAATTTTCCAGCTTTTAATTAGTCAAAAGTAAATATCCTGGACTCGGATATAATTGTTTTAATCTAACAGGAACTTAGATGTAATTGTTCAATTAACAAGGATTAGGATGTAATTAGAATATCTATAAGGGTAGTCAGACGTAATCTACCATAATTTCGTATTTATGAACTCATATCTATACTACTAGTACCTTTGTAACCGTGTTTTCCTTTGGAAGGTTGACGCAGAAGGCATTCAATTCGTGTTCCTTAACCCAGTTTCCCTCTGCTTGCTTTCCAAACTAGTAATATACAAAAAACTCAAACTTTAAATATATTGTAGTAGTATTTACTTATTGTCCAAATGTGAGTCGGTTAATGTACAAGTTACCGTATTTGGTGTAATATCCTTCATTGTAAAATCAGGGCTGACAATTAAGCTATGGATGAAAAACTTCTTCTTGCATTCCGTCTTCATTGGTGAGTACATACATACTGAAGTAGCAAACCAATTGAAAATTATATTAATATGAAGTCATTGGATAATCATTTTTCAAACTATAATAAAAAACGAGAAAAATACCAGAAAGTGACGTGGTAGAAAGAGGCAACAATACAACTTTATTGCCAGGTTCAAAATAAAAACGTTGTTCGCATATACCAGTCACCTGAAATCAAATCAAGTTGTCACAAAACATCAACAAATAATCAAACTATTAATTGTTAACCATTGCTCAAAGACACAATTAAAGTATACCAGAATTATGACATGGTAGTTGAATATGTTAGTCACTTGCAGCAAACATGAACTCCATTCCCCCAAAACGACATTTGGAGCAAAATACACTGAAACTAATTCGAGTTAAATTTGCATTGCAATGACAACCAAGAAATAAGTTAACAAATAAGTGAATTGACTCGAAATGATATCCGAATCCGAATTGACACCATCTCAAATCAGGTGATCATAAATGACTCCGAGTATTATAATATGAAAATGACCCTAATCCGAATAACACATTACCAGGAATAACCCTAAATTTCTGGCCTGAAAATGACCCGAACCCGAGAAACATCCGAATTCGAATTGCTCTCATCCTAGATAACTTGATCCAAATCCGATGCGAAATTACTCGAAGTATTATAATCTGAACTAGACTCGA
>JAYMSL010002166.1:0-14928 GCA_036897195.1 Plantago coronopus
TTTCATGTTGGGTTATTGAGGAAACAATTCAATTTACTGGATTTTAGCTGTTTGTTTTATGGTTGAGTCTAATGTTTACTGTGAACTTGTAAGTTAAACACTGAGCTTGTATGTTTGCTGTTTAATGTTTACGGTAAGAACCGAAACTATGAGTTGTTGTTTGTGTATATTGTGAGCATGTATGTTTACATAGAACGAGCAGTAATGGCTCGAAGTGTGGTGTTTCTGTAATGTTTGAGTGTAATGCGTAAACTGGTGTGATGGCTGAGTATTTACTGAGCTAATAACTTTGTATATAATGGCTAATAACTCGAAGTGTATCAGCCCTGAAAATTTGTGTTCTAATCGTTCCAATGTGATCATTTCTGCTAATTTTATCTCTGTAAGGCTTGATAGTTAGTTGTTAAGTTGATTATGGATTTATGTAGTTTCAATGGCGTGCCGGTGGAGGAGCGTTTGCATTGGAGAACTTTCTTAGTTAAACTTGGAGCTGATAATCTTAGAGGAGTCAAGAATGAGGAGCTCCTTGTTGCCAATCCCAAGTATGTACTTCTCATTCTTATCCCTACTTTTTAGTGCGCATCAGTTTGTTTATTACGTTTGTTTGCCCGTGAGCTTAATGGTCAGACTCATGGTAGATGCTCTAGTTTCATTGGCTTCTTGTATTATTGTTCATGTATGATTCAAGCTGTTTATTAACTTAAGTGGACTAATTTGAATTGACTGCATTATAAGAAATGTTGTGGCCTTTTCATCCCGATAAAAGAAAGAACAAAATTAATTATGTACGGTAAATGGAACCTTGACATCACCTCAGATATCCATTAATCATTGAAGAAGAGTAGAAGGCCATAGGATATGAGGGAATAAGATACATTGGTGCCTCACTTTCGGAAATTAAGTCTATACTTGCATATTTCTAGATTTGTATGTATGATATCCACTCAAACATAATCAATGTTATTCCTGGTGAACTGTATCACGACGATAAAGAGCTAAAATTTTGTTAATGGTGGTCGTGTGGTAATTTCCGTTCTCATGTCTTTGAATGTCCTAAATATGTCAATTTGGCAAAGGTTCCTGCTGTATTAAAGACTTAAAAGTTTGTTCGTCGTTACCCTGGAGAATGTATGTCATTTGGTTATATTACTGGAAGTGATGCTCTTCTGAAAGTGAGACATTAAGTTCTTCAAGATGCTACTTATTGAGTTGAGTTGTTTGAAAGCTGATTATGTATTGGTGTTTGCTCAGTAGAGAAAATCAGTGGTTCGCATCACAACTGGAAGCCAAGCTCTGGATGAACTGCTAGGAGGTAAATGTGGTACTCTTTGATGCTGTGTAGCAAAATAATGTATCCCCATTTACCCAAGCTCAGTTGTAGCCATTTTCTTGTGAAGGTGGAATTGAAACACTTGCATTTACCCAAGTATTGGAGTGGACGCCCTATATATTAAAAGTCAAATTTAGTGGTTTTTCCATCTCTTTAGAGCTTGATACTCTGCCTTAGAGATACTTTCTCTGTATTCTGGATTATAGTTTACTTTCATCTTCAACTGAAGTATGGCTATGCAACTACTATGCTTACAATTCACAGCTCTATTCTTCTTAGATACTGATATTACTTTATGATTGCTTAGAAATCATCTCATCGACTCATGCTCTTTATTTGATCTTGTACTATTTGGTTCACCAGATTGAAGAGGCCAAAACGACGGGCATTGAATTGGAGTTCCAACCTGATTTCAAGGTAAGGAAGTATTTAGTTTTAGCTATTTGATGCAACATTATTTTGTTTAAAGTTCTAAATGCCGTGTTGTCATCGTTGATAGGCTAGGTTCTTGAGATTTCTACCCCTGCGCTCTATTTCAAGATTTTGGGGTTCCTTGACTGCTGTGGTGAGTGTATTATCATTTTAAAATTGCTCATTTTAAAGACTTGAGGGTACATAACAAAACTAATCATTCTTTCAGGAACTTCCAATTTGGCTGCGACCGTTTGTGTATAAAGCATGGTCTCGAGCATTCCACTCTAGTATGATCCTTGTTGAGTTTGAGTTACCTCTTATTCTTTCATTCTTTGATAGGTCTTGAGGTTACCTCGATTCTTAGGCTTTGGTTCTGGGAATCTGGGGGGTAAAAGTAGCCTCAGTTCTAGATAACCAAGTTATCCTACCTATGGGAAGTTTCTGAGCTCTCTTGTACTTTATGTACTTCAGATTTAGAGGAAGCTGGACTACCTTTGGAAGAATATGCATCTCTACGAGATTTTTTTGTGCGCAGATTGAAAGAAGGTGTGAGGCCAATTGATTCTGACCCTTTCTGTCTGGTAACTGGTATCAAAGTCTTGAAATTCTATTTCTTTCCTGCCCATCTTCTGCTGCAAACCTCTAATATATTTGATCTGTATTTAACTTATTTCATTCTGGTTATAGATAAGTCCTGTGGATGGTACTGTTCTGAGGTTTGGTGAATTGAGAGGGAGAGGGGCTATGATTGAGCAAGTAAAAGGGTTTTCATACTCCGCGGCTTCTCTACTTGGTCCAAGCTCATATCTTCCAGTGACTGGTGCAGAAGATGCTAATGAAGAAAGTATTGGAGTGGAGAACATCGTGGACAAGCAAAAGTCATGGTGGACAATTTCCTTGGCTTCTCCCAAAGTTAGGGAACCAGTTGCATCATCCCGGTAAAATTTGGAATTTCTTTTGTAGTAACACTTGGGATTATCAATGGTGGTTCACACTTAATCTTATCTATTTTAAGCTTTTTTTATTTATAGGTACATTACATTGATTTCTCGTTGTTTCATTTCGTTGCAGCCCATTGAAAAGGCTCTTCTATTGTGTAATTTACTTAAAACCTGGAGATTACCATCGGATACACTCTCCCGTTGATTGGAATGTTCTCAGTCGTAGACACTTTACAGGTATTATATAAAATTACACCTGCATTTGCACTACTCAATCTTTCTGCCATGTGTCCAATCATGGCTTAGTGCTGCTCATGAGTCACATAAAGTAAAGGGAATATATGAGATTGTTAACCTTTGCAAATTGAATAGCGCTGCTAGTCTCGTGCTGCTTTAGGAAATGTGATAATACTGTAAAGCAGAAAGGTTGCGTGAACAGATCCATGTTATGTTTAAAATCTTTTTCTGTGCATCTGCAATTTGCAATATACTTGATGCACAAATTGGTAATAAAGCAAGCAGCTGTGGGTTAGATAATGTAGACGGTAGAGCATGCTATGCGATGTGAAGTTTGATTCTATTTTACCATTTGTCCCAATATATCCTATGTATTGCCTCTTAATGTCGTCTCATTTACTGTATAGGTAATCTTTTTCCAGTGAATGAGCGTGCTGCAAGGACTATCAGAAATCTGTATGTCGAAAATGAAAGGGTAAGGCTGATTTAAGATCTACATTTCTCTTTGTGCATGTGTTTTAGTTGATATGAAACGAGTGAAGCACTGATGTCGGTTTTGCAAATGCAGAAATTCTATGTGTTCGTGCTTATGGACGAGTACCTGTAAATTTAATGCACTAGGAGATTCTTGATTTTAAACGCATTAATAGATTTGTTTGTATTGACTGCATGTGTATCCCAAAATTATCAATTGCTCACTTGCCTTGGCTACCAGTAAAGTGATTATAGGAAGGAAGACTTCGAAACTCTATCTTTAAACATTCTTAGCTACAGTACAGGCAATATTTACTGAATAAGTGAATACGATGATACTCATTGAGTTCAAATAAGTCTTCCTAGCTAAGAAAATGAAGCCATTCCCCCAATATGTTGGAAATTGATACCTGTGGGTATAATTTCAAGTTGAGGAATTGATTTGGTTTACCTCAATGCTATCATTGTTTGGCCTTGCTAATCCTGACGATTTTTTTTAAAAAAATAACAGGTTGTGCTTGAAGGTCTATGGCAAGAAGGCTACATGGCTATGGCAGCAATTGGTGCAACAAATATTGGGTCTATTGAGGTTGGCTAATTTCTGAGCTTGAATCAAACATTTTTCATTCTTTCATATAGTAGGAAGATTAGCTAGATTTCTAATGACATTCTATATCAAGATATCACAGGTTAAGTTTAGAGAATAGAGGGAAAGAGGCCCTTAAATGTTAGTGACCTTCCAAGGATTGGCTATAGATATATTATTAGACACACATCTAAACGATTTATTTGACTTCCACTGTATTGATAGTTTGGCTGCTTGTATGTGTGCATGACTGCATGTGTATCTTCCTGAAATATATTCATGCCATAGATGCCAGGTTTGGAAAACATCCTCAGCAACTAGTAAGTGGTGATTAGGGATTTGTACAATTTAGATTTCATGCAGATGCTTTTGGGACTGGTTAGGAAAACTTGAGGTAAATTATACTTATAAAGATGTCAAGTTGTCAACTATGCAGACTCAATCTTGCAGTTATTTGGTTTTCTTTTCACCTTCAATCTCCTCTTCACTATAGCTGATTGATTCTTGCTGTATACAACAACTTATATACGCAATGATGTTCTCTTGTGAAAACAGCTTTTTGTTGAACCAACTCTACGAACAAATAATCCCCAAAAGAAGCTTTTAAAGTCAGTGGCACCAGAAGAACAAGAATCTGACACTGTCTCCATGGAAGTGATGCTTAAGAAAGGAGATGAGGTATGTAAAGATTCACTACTTCAGTTTGGACGATATAATAGCTCTTTTCCTTGTCGAGCAGAAGAAAAGCCCATATTCCTTCAGGAATTCTTTACTAGAATTTTGCATCATACTTGTGATGGTTGCTGGCATAGCGATGTGCTCAAGCTCAAATGAATATCCACAAAGATTCTTTTTGAGATAGGACCGTGCAAATAATTCACTTGTCCGTTTTTCTGAATATCCCCTGATGTATACATGTAATATGAGCAAGTTCCTATGTATAACTAAGGTGCCTCCGGTTTACACTTTGCAGCTGGCTGCTTTCAACATGGGATCCACGGTGGTGCTGATTTTCCAAGCTCCAATATCCCGTTCCAGTGCTATCAAAGACACCTCATCCGAGTTTAGTTTTTGTGTCAAGAGGGGTGATAGAATCCGCATGGGAGAAGCTCTGGGGAGGTGGCGTAAACCCTAGAAACTGATTTTGTATTGCTCGGTAATGTTTACCACATTGGAACCATTTTTCCCTAGTAATTTAGCTGATTTTTGTGGGGGATAAGAAAGCTGTAATTTATAACAGTGATTTAAAGAATATTTTGCATAACCATCATGCTTGAGAGCAATAAACCTGTCTTAGCAGATATTCACAGTTCTGGGGGGAAATATTGAGCAGTTCTTGCGATGCACCTCATCTGAAGATTGTGTTTAATGTTCACGATGGTGATCATAACTTTTTTAAAGATGACAGATGCTGGAGGGGAGGTGGCGTGAACCCTAGAAGCGGGTTTTGTATTGCTCGGTAATGTTTACCACATTGGAACCATTTTTCCCAAGTAATTCAGCTGATTTTAGTGGGGATAAGAAAGCTGTAATTTATAACAATGATGTAAAGAATATTTTCTTAAATATCATGCTTGAGAGCAATAAACCTTTTTTCGCATCTATTCGCATTTATGGGGGAAAATATCGAGCAGTTCTTGCGATGCACCTCATCTGAAGGTTGTGTTTAATGTTTGCGATGGTGATCATAACTTTTCAAAGATGACAGATGCTGAAGAAAGAAAATTCAAGGAAGAAAGTTGCGAAAAAAAGCTTATGTCATCACACAATAATATGACACCCTAGAGTGCCAAACTACCAGAACAGATTAAACTACATGCAAATATGCAATGCAAGCTTCTCAGTGAACTATATTCAATTCCCTAGGCAGTTCTATTTTCTACTTGATACTTCTACCACAGTTGCTCAGGCAGCTACTCACTGCTTGATGGATTTCAGAACTAGACCAAGTTAATGTCGTATGAGGCAGAAGATAAGGACCTACAGAAAACATGTTCGATAATCCCTCTAAACGTTATTTTCAGTATCAGCCATTTCCACTAAGGATCTTAATGTGTGCAGATAATCAGACCAGATTATCAAATTCCACAATTCAAGAAAATAAATTTTAACTTTCAAATCATTTGAGCAAAACAAGCAAGACAAGGTTCAGTATGCAGTTAAGATGCTTACTGCACGGAAAGGAAGGATGTTAAGCGTAAACTTCACTATGCATAAAGTACCAAGAATTGAGTCAAGTTAGGAACAATATATCAAACTAACACTTCCATGAGGTAAAATATTTATACTTCTGAACATGTACAAGCAGTAAGCATATCTCTCATTATATTTTGTCTCCATGCTTTCTAGCAAACGACACTGCCCGCCCATGAATTAAAATTTCAATTTTAGGCCTCCACTCTATATCAAAACTTTGCTCCTGCAAAAGCATAATTAGAGGTCTAATCAAGCTCAGCTGGTAATACATGATAATCCAGCTTGCAACCAGTAAACAGAGAAGATGAAAGCATCATAGACGGGCAAAAACAGAGGAAGGGAATTGACGCAATGGTAAGCTGCTCAAACATTGACCAGTCGTAATGGTTCGACAGACCAACTCCACAGGCAGCCTATGTGCCAGGAGAAGAAAAAAAGAAGTAGCAACTAGCAAAGGTACGCCCCTGTACAATATAAAACGCCCCAAACTTAAGGACTGAAGAGCAAGGGCATTCTCCCCTACGTGTTGCTAAACTATATACAGACATAGATCTCTGGACTTGCAGTCAGTTAAGGATTATTTCCTCTGTCTATTTGCTCCTTCCCCCTTTTTTTCCCACGAATTTTGCAGGAATTGTAGAGCATTTTTGCTACACCCCCAAATCACATTGACAACAATCCAGCATACAGTAATAAACTAATAGCTTGAGATCAATCCACTAACACATATGAGTAACAAAACCTATGGAAGCAAGGGTCTCATCTCGAGGATTACTATCAACTCTCCTTAAGACAGCAAAATCAATGTAAGCTACAACAAGGAAATGCAGCACCTAACACACAAAATCACACAACGAAATTTAGCCCAAAAAAAGGGGGAAATCAGCACTGACAATTTCGACGAAAATAGAAAGGCACACCTACGTCTGTTTGGAGTAAGATGAAGAAGAAGCAACTCGCTTGGTCCGAAACATCATGTAGCCCACCGGCAGTACCACTCCCAGCATCATGATTGCAGCTCCGATCAAGTACCTGAATATGCTGGGAGGCTCAACCTCCATCACAACAACTCTCCTTAACTGCATAATCGGATAAAATCAAACCAAATCAAACTGGAGTTGTGAATGTGATAGACGAATCGTGACATTTTGGATCTGATGATTTGAGAATTCGATGAAGAACATGGAAACGAGACTTACAGGCATATCAGTCTTCTGAATCAGCTGAAGAGGAAGATCTGAGCAGGAGGCACAAATGGAAGGGAGATTGTAGCAGCAATTGATTTGAAGTGGTTTATCGATCACCTTCCCGAATCATGAACTCCCAATTTTTCTCTTTTTAAATTACTTTTTTTCTTTATACTAAATCCAAGCAAGAGGTGTATACTTCTATTTTTATTTCTTTTTTTTAACTCCCTCACACAATCATGACATCTATTTTTTGTTTTTTCTTTATATCGAAGCCAAAATATGATGTTATGGTCTGGTCGTCACGAAAATACTTTAATTTTTTTTCTAATTATTTTATAATAGTTTTGTTTTCCCTTCTATTAGAATTCAGAAAACGAGAATCAAACTTGAAAACCTAATCGCAGCTCACCTCCTTCGTGTATGTGTAAGTCGCCGCCACGCGCCGCTTGACCTCGCCGGTGTGGATTGGTTTAGCTTTACCCGAGGAATTGAGTTACCAGAGCTTTATCGATTTTGTGCAATTAGCTCGAATAGTGTTGTAGAATTGGATGACTCAGCTACCTCTCGACTTAAATCATGTAATTTTACTTGAACATCATCAAGTATTATATTGTGTAGGTTCGAGTGGCTAACCTCGATTTAACAGTTAAAAAAAAAGAAATTATTGTTATTATATATTAATATAAGTTCAATATATTTTATTTATAATATAATATTTATTTAATCATAAATAATTGAATATGGAAATAAGATAGATGCTAAATTGTTTAGAGATTCATAATAAAGTCATAATTTTATAGGCATATAAAAAACTATTTTTCAATTAATTCTACTAGCATGTTTTAAAATCTGTACCCGCACACTTTTAAATTTGCCTCCGTTTGTTTTGACATATTAAAAAAGATGTAAGATTGCGTATGTTTGTTTTGGCATGTCTCATTAGTTTCTAGTATCACATTGTGTATTAGTACAAAACTACAAACTACTCCCTCCGTCCAGTTAAAAGTTTCCCACTTTTCTTTTTTTGTAATCCAATACAAAGCTTCCCATTTCCATTTTTGGACATGTGGTCCCAAATCTCCATCCACGCATTTAATTACAAGTTATAATACATTAAAAAGTAATTTAACCACCTCAACTTGCAATATAATACTTAAAAAGTATTTAAACCTTATTATGTTGATCAAAATAAGAGTGAGAAGTTTATTTATGGACGGAGGGATTGCATGATTGACGGAGTGAAAAAATAAATTTAATCTAACACTAACTAAATACAAATAAATTAATCTAACACTAACTAAATACAGGTTAATGTTTTGGGCCATTGGTAATTTTCTTCACCGTCTCTCTTAGTTCTAATCTATTGCATTTGTCTCAACAAACTCCACTGGTGTGATACATACGCACAAGCATTGCGTATAAATGTTACTCCCCCGTCCCACAAAACATTAAGAAAATGTGTTAAAATAATAAAGTAAAAATGAAAAATTAAGTAAGGTAAGTTACTTTTTGAGAATGTGTGGTGATAAAGAAGTGTATTAATGTTAAAATAATGTTTTAATGTGTGGGGTACCTTCCATATTTGGTAATGGATAAAGTTTTGTGGGACATTCGAAAATGAAAAGTGGGTAAAGTTTTGTGGGACGGAGGGAATTGTACAATAAAATGTATTTTGAGAATCTTTTCCTGTTGTTATTACTGTAGCTAATAGATTTTCGTACAAGTCTACAATTCGACTCCAGGTGTTTACTTCGAATCTTAAAGCAGCTAAAGAAGTTCCTCACATTTTACTCCTATTTTTTCTATATACAGCTCTTCAGCCATGCCCTATAGATCAATGAGGAAGGATCCACAAATACCGAATGAAAACTTCTATCTTCAAACCAATCATAGACCATTCTGATTTCTTACCTTCGGAACCGTTAAGTCGAACACTTCCACACACGCAATGTGCAGGTTTGTTCAACAGATCAATGTAACAAAGATTTCCAGGAACAGAGTAAAAGACTGATGTGAACACCTTACTAGTATCTAGCAAATGAACCCTAGAAGGCAAACACAAAAACTTAGAAGAAAAACACACTGTGACTTATGTTATAAAAGCAAAATCAACAGAAGCAAAGCTCCCATAAAGTTCAGAAAATCACAGAGAAAAAGCTCCCATAAGGTTTACAACTAAAAGCATAAAATAGTACCATTTCACAAATATCCTAGACAGAAGAAGCAGCTACCATTCACTCGAATTGCATCTACCTAAACTTCATTCGCTTGGAGGAAGGAATACTTGGTGGAGCCCTCGACTTACCAGTTGCCTTCATCTTCCTGCGCCTTCTCTCCTCCTCACTGTCTGACTCGTTTCCCTTTTCCCTGTCTGCATTACTAGCTTCCCTCTCCAGCTCTTCCCATGTCTTGCCTTCATCCTCCTCCGAAACATCATCTGAATCTTCATCTGCGTCGTCGTCATCAGATTCCACTAGAGACTCGCTCTCCGAATCATCATCCTCTGAGTCTGATTCAGGCTCTGCATCAGACGGCTCATAACCTTGGTCAGACTCTTCAGACTTGTCAGAATCAGAATCTGTAGCTTCCAGATTCAGAAATTCCCACCCACCCTCGTCAATGAACTGCTGTGGATCATCAGTGATTGTTTTCAGAATAGGACGCCAGTTTAAATTCAGCCTGCTCTCATAATACTTGATGTCAGTAGTGTCAAGCCATTCCTTTATTCCGTCAAGTGAGCTGGACGGAATGGAGTCAATTCTCATTACATCGCGCTTGAAGTCCTTGAATACAATGGCCATGTCAAAGTTCTTCTGTGCAAGACCAACTCTCTCCAAATTGACAATCTCAATCTCACTCAAGGTGATGACAAGGAATGGATTCTCCACCAGTTCAACCAAACAGGAAGAAGTCGGAACTATGAAAGCAGAGGCCTTGTGTGGAACCCCATGGAAACCAAGTTCTCTGAGTGGCTGGTCGAACTCCAGGTCAAGAGATCTAAGCTGGGGTTGACCCCATAGATCATTCACCCTGTTGACAAAATGCTGAAAGTCCATGTTTATTTTATTTTTTCTATCCCTCTCCCTCTGTTCCTCCTCGATCTCATCAGGGTCATAAGCTGATCTTCTCCCACCTCCAAGTGTTTGAACTGTGTCCATCACCTCGACATAGAACTGTACATCTTTGGCCTTCTTGTTCCCCACCATAATGAAGTTATGAAGGTGGAAGTGAATGAGTGTAATCATCTCTTTCTCTGCTGGCTGGAAAAAAGCATGCTTTATATTTGCAAACATAATATCAACACGCTCATCTTGCCTTGAGGTTGAATAGCGAAAACCATTGACGTGTGCTTCCAACGTACCGCTCAACTTTCTCCCACGGCCCCCAAAAGCAGGGCGAATCCACAAATCAGACAACCTGATTGGTTTAAACTTGTTTCCAGCAAGCACAAGCTTCTCTTGGGTCACTAGAGTTGCCCTCTCTGCCCTCTCAGACTCCCGAGCCATGACATTACGCCTAAGCGTTTTAATCAGCTGCACAACTTCACTTATGTGCCTCGGGTTCTTGGACCGGAATGAGACCTCCTTCAAGTAGATAGCTCCCTGATTCTTCAGAGAATTGGCATCATGAGGACTGAAAGGAGTGCCAGGTACATTGAAAATAATACGAATGTAACAGTTCCGGTTTGTATCCTGCTGGCTTGACACAGTCTTCACCGTCGAAATATGGAAAGGGACCATATTTCCATTTATAGGAATCAAAATTGCCTCATGCTTCTGGTCGATCTGAATCATCATGTCCCTAGGTGGTGGTAATTCATTAACGCTTTTGTAGGCAATTAACTCACTTGCAGTCTTTGCAGAAGATCGTCCATCTCCAGTGCCAGAAGCCCCACCAGCAAGACGTCTGGCAGTCTCTTCATTCTTCTGGCGTGCTAGTTCGGCCTGGTGCAGCTTCCTTTGATCTTCCTTTGAGATCTCCCCATTGTCTGATCGCAGTGTAGCTTTGGAATATATCGCCTCCCCCCTGGTCTTAGGTTCTGGTTTCAACTTCACCTGCTCACTTTCATCTTCATTAAAAGAATAAGCTATCTCTTTCAGGGCCTTAGTGCTAACTGAGGTTGCAACCTCACGGCCATCCTCAGTCACAATAACTGTATCCGAGAGCAACAGAGCAAAATTCTGACTCTTGGGCTTCTTAGTATCTGCTTGCAAGTTCTGGAAACCAACAGAAACATTGAACACCATTCCAGCTTTAACCACTCTATCGTTTTTTCCATTAATAGTAAGTCCTGTTTCACGAAACTCCAAACCGATGCCGGTCCCAGCAGATTTTGTCAGGTTAGGTACCAAATTAGGAGCATCAGTTTTTACTACATCAACGGCTGCATCATAAACTGCACTAATCCTGATCCCCGGTTTCAATGCCTCTATAGCTGCTTCTTGAGCCTTAAGCAGAACTTCATATGCCCTGCTTTGCTCTGCACTAGCATCAATGAGAATACACCTTGCAACATTTGAGCAGTAACTACTGTAGCGCGACCCGATTGAACAGATGATGACACTACATGTATCATAATACAGGTTATCATCATTGCTTGAAGCGCTAGGTCTCAGATCAAAACTACCACCACTCTGGAAGACGGGAGGATAACAGATGTCTACATTCTCAGCCTTCAGTTTGACTTTCAACTTTATTGGATCCAATATAACCTTCTCTGTGTCGTCCATCAATGAAGAATGGGTAACTTTCTTCTCCTCATCAATGATGTTTTCAATCTTTGGAACCACATAGCCCTTCATTGCACTGGCGGTCAGGTAAGCAGCTTTCTTGATACATGTGATCTCAGCCTTCTCCTTTACAGAGAACAGGTCAGATAATCCATCAGTGATATTACCCAGTGGGAGGCCTGAATCCTTTATCTTATCAGCCCACAATTCTAAGAGCTTTCCTACGGGCGCTTCTTTCATAAGATATCCAACTGTTGGGGTAGAATTACCATCTGAACGGATAGCACTGAGTATAGAGTCCATCTGTGTGCTCCCACTTTCATTTTTGGTCTTCACATGTATGCTGACCTCCAAGTTCAAAGCGTCTTTGGCAGACTTGATCACAACCCTGAGCAGAGTTGCTTTCTTTTGGCTGCAGAGGAAATGAATGTACTTGTCACCAAATACCATGATGGTTTCTGTAAACTCATAACCAAGCAACCAAATATTCAAAGCAGAGGACTTTAGGTAGCGCAAATCCTCTGAGGCAGGTGGTGTAGGCACAGCAAGGACATCAGAGGAGCCCCACATAGTGTCTCTGTGTTCACGCCAATGAGCATAGAGGGCTTGCAGCCGCCTACTGAAGTTATTCAGGTCAATTGCATAAGCATTTCCTCCTGCTGATGCATTGCCATTAGCAGGTGGACCACCTGCTTTGCGTTCTTCAGGCATGGTACTTTGTTTTCGTTAATCTGCACAAATTAATAACATTGATTACAGCATAAAACATTTAAAGCGAAAAACAGATGAAATGACAATAAGATGATTATCAAGAATAACTACAGAAAGCAATCCACAAACAAAATCCACAAACAGCAGCTGCAACGCAAAGCAATTCAGATAAAGTAATTACACTAAAATCCAGACGTATCATAAAGATAGCATACGACACACAACACGTGGAATCGGCAATTAAGATAGAATATAGCTTTCTAACTACCTCATCGAAAGAGAAATCTTAGTCAAGAAACATCAATTCCACATTCAATGTTCCATACTCAAAACTAGAATAAGCACTCATATGCTCAATTCCTAACACACAGTATACATCACATAAGCAGGAATCCACGATTTATGTTCGACACACAAACCCTACACATCTCAAACTCTGCAGATCACCAAATACCCAATCCTTCACCCAAAACCACAATTAACTGCCCCAGATCCAAAACTCCCCACAAACCACCCCACTCCAACAAAAATCACAAAATACCCAAATTCAACAACAAAAACACCTTCACACGACTCTAAACCACCTTTCCGCACAAAAACCCCCATTTCCCACAAACCCACCAATCCACCCCCAATTCCGAATTCATCCCACCAAAATTAGGGTTCCACAGCCGCACACCGTACATCTCCCGAAACAAAACAATCCACCAACCAACTAATCACTGGTAACACACCCATCCAAAACCTTTAATCTACGGCTAAAAACTTCTCCATCCGAGTATTCTACAAGGAAAACGAAGATTCGCGTACAAAAAATGAGAAATTCAACGTGTTTCTTACCTAAAACCGTCGCGCGGTTCCAGTTCCACGGCGGTCTCGTGGCGGCGAGGAGCCGAGACTAAGCAGCGGCACGGCTGGCCTCCGGCGGCACCGACCCGATCGATAAATAGAGAAGCAAGGGTTTCCCTCAATCGTTTTTCTTGGTAACTCGAAAGAGTGAGTGTTTTCTGATTTTCCACTCTTGCTGGGTAATTTATATATGGGGATGTAGATGGCGAAATTACTATAAACACCCCCGAATATAAAGGAGGGAAAATATTTAGCTTTACCGCCATTGCGTCGATCCAGTTTTTGAAGCTTGGGCAGGACTGGGGAGGAGGGGTGTTCACGAGTCGAGCCGAGCCGATTTTTGATCGTTAGAATTTTAAATCTGATCGTGATCAACTCGTGTTCGTCGAGCATAACAAAATTGTGATCGTGATCGGCTCGTCAAAATTATTTATTGATCGCGAGCTGCTCGTGAGGCTCGACTCGTTTGTGCTCGCGAGCACTCAACTTGTTTATTTACAATTATAATTATTAATAAAATGTGAAAAATATATATAGCTCGCGATTTGCTCGCGAGCAGTCGATCATATTATTTTACTGATCGTGCTCGATCGAAAATCAAATGAGCATGCTCGCGAGCAAGCTCGTGTTGACCGATCTCGATCCGAGCGTTGACCTAGCTTTTCCGCGAGCGGCTCACGAACTACTCGATTCGTTAACAGCGCAGGACCGTTCGCTACTTGTTTGGTCCAGTTTTTTAAGCTTGGGACGGACCGTTCTGTACTTGTTTATCCGGTTTTAGTTAGTGACTCGAATTCAAAAGGTAAAGTAGTCATGGCTGATCAACTAGTTCGAAGTTTGAACCGGTTTGTCCGACTTTTTCAATGATAACAAAATTCTTACAAAGTTCTCGCTCACTTTTGTTCGTAGATCGTAATTTAGTGAACCATTTTTTAATTAATGCTCTACGATTCAGGTAGAGATATGAATTATGACTATCGAATATAATAATTTATTTTGGATTACATTGAAGAATATTGGAAGTCAAATTTATTACTAAGTAAATTATGGAATCGAATAAGATTGGTTTGAGATTGCATAAATGAATTATAGAAATTGAATATAATGACATGGAGATACATGAATGAATTATATAATTTGAATATAATTGTTTGACTTGAATTATGTCGGTGTATAGTAGAAATCTAGTAAAATTAACGAATTTCGATCCTGAGTTTAACGTGATAAACTACTTCGTTTCGTACACTGTGGAAAAATTTGGGTTTGCAAC
>JAYMSL010002167.1:0-14928 GCA_036897195.1 Plantago coronopus
CCACCAGAACATAAAACCTTATCCCACAAAACACAAAACCTTAGGTAACAAAATACAAAATTTTAGTCCATAAATACCCATAAAAACATAATTTTCTTATCTTGCGTAAAAGAAGCTAACATGTGCTCTATCAACAAAAACTTACCCACCAGAATACAAAACCTTACACCCATAAAACATAAAACCTTAGGTTACAAAAAACAAGACCTTAGATAACAAAATACAAAACCTTAGCCCAAAAAACAAAACCTTAGATAACAAAATACAAAACCTTAGCCCATAATTTTGCGTATAAACTAAACCTGTGCTCCATCACAAAACCTTAACCACTGGAACATAAAACCTTATAAAAAAACACAAAACCTTAGCAACACCGAAATAAAATCTTAACAAAAACAAACTACCAAAACAGAACCTAAATCAATCAAAACTACATGTTTATACAATAACATAAACCATATCCTTTATAAAACCTGTACAAAAAACCTTAACTACCAAAACATAGAACCTTATACCAAAAAACACAAAACCTTGTTACAATGAACTAAATTATTAACAGAACCTAAATCAATCAAAACTTTGTTCAAATAACATCAACCAGGAAACCAGATCCCACAATGAGCAAAGCCACACTAGACAAACTGAGACAGATGTGCCCAGAAACACTTGCACAAGGCAAGCATGATCCAACAGTATCCATAATAGATACGCAGTACACCTTCACCAATTCATACTACAAACATGTTTTAGCATCAGACACAGTTCTTGGAGTTGATCAACATGCATTATATAATTACAACATGACTCAGTATGTGCTTGAGTACGCTGCTAAGATGCATCACTTCAAGCAGGCATATACCTTGTCAATAAGCAGGATGGGAAGTCTCGAAACCTAACTGTAAAAAAAAAAGCAAAACCTTATATCACAAAATACAAAACCTCAGACAACAAAATACAAAACCTTAGACCATAAAACACAAATCATTATAAACGATTCCCATAAAAACTTTATCAGTCAAAGTACAAAACCTTAACCCACGAAATCACAAAACCTTTGACACCAAACACTAAAACTTAATTTTATTAACTAACTAGACTATAAACTAAGCAACCTCAGTGATCCATTACAAAACCTTAACCACCAAAACATAAAACCTTATCTCAAAAAACACAAAACCTTAGGAACGAACTAAAATATTAACAAAAACAAGCTACCAAAAACAAAACCTAAATCAATAAAAATTCAATAATATCACCTATGAGAAATTATGACAAACATAAAACCTTAATCATTATCAAAATGAACCTGAACAATCATTTGAACAAAGCAACATAAACTATTTCACCACAAAATCACAAAATAAATCACTAACCGTAATAGATCGAGAATCTCTCCGGCTCATTTGTCTATTTGTGATCTAGATCTCAGATTCTTCCTTTGAATTCTTCATCTCTCCACCTTCAATCAATGAGATCTCAGATCTATGCTTGTTTCGGTAGGGAGAATTATCATAGAGATGATCGACGATGAGGAGGCACGAGGAGGATCTCGGCGTGCGGCCATGGACGGAGGCGGCGCTGTGCGAGGCAGGAGATCGAGATCAGAGAACGACGGGAGTGCGAGGCAGGAGATCGATCAGTTGAGGACGACGGGAGATCGAGATCGGCGGAGTGAGGAGGAGGCAGGCGTCGCCGTGCTGCAGCTGAGAGGAGGAGGCAGGCGGCGCTATGTGGCAGTTGAGGAGGAGGCAGATCGATCGATCAGTCGCCTGACCCGGCTGTTGACGAAGGTAATGAGAAATGCAGAGAGAGAGAGCTACGAGGGGAAAGGGGGATGTTTGGGAGAAATGAGGGGAAAGGGGAAATTTATTTATTTATAGCTTGGTTTCAATTTTAAATCGAACCGGTCAGACCACAAACCGCGAAAATAATTTATAATTAGAATTAAATTAAATGTGGTCTTTTTTTTGTCTTTCCAATTAGGTGGTCTAAACCAAGAATTTGTCTATTATTAATTTGGTGTATTATTAATTTTGTAAGGGAGTAGATATAATATAGGATGAAAGTAAAGGATACAAAAGCAAAAAGAATGGAAGCAATTGAGTCCAGGAAGTTATTTGGACGGTGGACTTGTGCTACTTGTTGAAGTAGTCATTTTTTCTTTATTTATTTTTATTTTTATTTTTATTTACAGTTGGGACTGCAGTTTCGATCATACTTTTACACGTTGCGTAGATCTCCCATGTAATAGCTGGCGAACCAACTCTATCCAGTGACAAATTTGATTTTTGGTGAAACTTGATCATGGAGCTAAGAGTATATAGCATACACCCGGCCATATTTCCATAATAACTTACCTGGTGGTTTAGACTTTAGACTAGCTTTTTTCATTTGAACTCTTCAATACAAAGTAAGAAACCCACTTCTCACGCCTGGTATGATTTGGGCACGAGAAGACTTTGACAGTTGAATTGACTTGACTTCATTTTCCACCAGCACCTTAACAAAAAAAACTTTTAAATAGAGTGCAAGCAAACTTAAGTATAATCAATCAACACTACAAGGCACTAGCAGTGAACTTAGTTTCAAACACAGTTGTTTGGTTCATATGCAAAACTTGCACATTCATCTCTTGCTAAGCTACCAGATGTTGAGAACAAAACACATCCACCTCTATCTTCAATGCTTTCTCTCTATCCTTTGCCTTCCTTGTCTATGTATCAACTCAAACTCAGAACCAACCACAGGCCATTCACTCCTACAATATGATCCTCACTTACACACAATCACTAGGCACTCACCCCTCACATATCCCCACACAATCCAATCCCCTGGCCGCGTCTTCCAACTAGGATTCTTCTCCCCTGCAGCCAACTCCACCAACTACTACTTAGGCATATCATACGTCGTCTCCCCAGAAACTGTCATATGGGTAGCCAACCGGGACAGACCCCTCAATGACTCTTTCGGTCACGTTGCCATCTCCCGCAGGGGCAATCTCATAGTAAGAAACAGTTTCGGCGAGATTGTCTGGTCAAGTAACATAACAGGCAGCTCTCGTAGGCGTAGGACCACTGTTCAAATTCAGGACAGTGGTAATCTCCTTCTCAAGGAAATTTCCAATGGAACCGTACTATGGGAGTCCTTTTCGGAACCTTCAAATGTGTTTGTCCCCACGATGAGGTTGGCGCATAATATTATAACAGACACCAAAGTTTTTCTTTCGTCGTGGAGAAATCCATCTGACCCTGGAGTTGGAAACTTCACGGTCGGATTGGAGGTGCGAAATGTCCCCCAGATTTATATCTGGAATAACGGCAGGCCTCACTGGAGGAGTGGTCCTTGGAACGGACAAATTCTTATTGGTGTCCAGGAAATGTACTCTCCTTATAATGAAGGATTTAGTGTTACAAATGAATCAGGAACGTTCTCCTTCACGGCACCTCCGGGACGGAACTCCTTGATGAAAATAGCTATCAATTCAACGGGTACCTTGGTGAAAACTTTGTGGGGCGAACAACAGAAGAGCTGGGATGCTACGTGGGTGGCACCTCAGAACGAATGTGATAGGTATGCCACATGTGGACCCTTTGGGAGCTGTAATGCGCTGCAGTCGTCAATTTGTTCTTGTTTAAGAGGGTTTGTGCCTGCGAATCCTAATGAATGGGGTATGGGGAATTGGACAAGTGGGTGCGTACGGAGGATGGAGTTACAGTGTGATCAGACTAATATCAATAGTACAGGTAGAGATGGGGATGGGTTTTTGAGGCTTCCATTCACAAAGGTGCCAGATTTTGCTGAGCGATTTTGGTCTAGGTCGGTTGAGGAGTGTAGGAGTAGGTGTTTGAGCAACTGTTCTTGTATTGCTTATGCACACGAACCTAACATCGGCTGTATGTTCTGGACTGAAACTTTGGTTGATGTTCAGAGGTTTGCTGCTGCTGGAATTGATTTATACATTCGTCTGCCAGCTTCAGAGCTAGGTAAGAAACCTGAAAACTGTTAATCTTCCTCAGTCTTACTTTGCAACTGGACTGACCTATTTGAACGAATTTCTTTCAGATAATCGTCAAGACAGAAGGCTGGTTATCATAATTCCAGCTGTAGTAGGTGGATTTGCTGTCGTATGTATCAGCATCTTGATTGCTTGGTGTTGGATGTCTAGAAGAAAAGGTATAAATCTTTTCATATACAATTAATTACTCTAGGACATTACAAGTATAATTCCAAACTGTAGTCACTTTCATGCTAAAATTTGTACTTGCAAAATCAGGAAACCAGAAAACCAGGAAAGTTTACGAAGCAGGACAGGAATTTCAATCAGATTCGACTGCAATTGCGTTAAAAGATGAAAACATTGAAGAGTTGCCGTTATTTACTTTCGAGACACTTGCAAACGCAACTAATCAATTCAGTGAGAGTAATCTACTTGGCAGAGGTGGTTTTGGTCCTGTTTATAAGGTAACATTAAACAGAGATTATTTACATATAGTGATATTAAGATGATACGACCAGCTGACTGACCATGCAAATTGTGCAGGGAGATTTGGAAAATGGTAAAGTAATTGGTGTCAAAAGACTTTCAGCTGCTTCAGGACAAGGAAATAAAGAATTCATGAACGAAGTGGTTGTGATTTCTAAACTTCAACATAGGAATCTTGTAAAATTATTGGGATGCTGTGTGGAAAGAGGGGAGAAGATGCTGATATATGAATACATGCCTAATAAGAGTTTGGATGGATGTCTCTTTGGTTAGTTCGTCAAAGAATTAAACCTGTTTTTGTCGATTTTTGTTTTATCTTGTCTGCAATATTTCTTTACTTAATATTGTTTGTTCTGTTTTATAAAGATCTCACGCATCCGTCACAAAGGATTCTTGATTGGAGGAAGCGTTTCAGTATCATTGAAGGTATTGGGAGAGGCCTGCTGTATCTTCACAGGGACTCTAGACTGAAGATAATTCACCGAGACCTCAAGCCAAGTAACGTGTTGCTAGATGAAGATTGGAACCCCAAGATATCAGACTTTGGCATGGCAAGAATATTTGGTGGAAATGAAGAACAACTTAACACTGCAAGAGTTGTAGGAACCTAGTAAGTTGTCTTCAAGTGAAGCCATTGGGATTTCTTTTTTATCTTTCCCTTTACCTTTCATGTGGTATAAGGTTTGTAAATTTCATTATTTTACAGTGGATATATGGCACCAGAGTACGCAATGGAAGGTCGTTTTTCTGAGAAGTCTGATGTCTACAGCTTTGGAGTTTTGATGTTAGAAATTTTAAGTGGGAAGAAGAATACACACTATTACAATGAAGAATTGTCCTTGAGCCTCCTAGGATGTGTAAGTTACTAAGTTCCATTTCTCATTTAATGCTCAATTAAGCCTTTAGATATTTGCTAACTACATACTAACATAACCTTACATCTACCACTTCCTGATAAAACTCTAAAATGATGGATCATGTAATTTTCGAGAAATCTCCTATAAAACATAATGTTATTATCTGATAAAGATACTTTTTCAGGCATGGAAATTGTGGAATGAAGATAACGCATTGGCTTTTATGGATCAAACAATAGCAAGTCCAAGTATCAAGGAAGATATTGTCAGATGCATTAATATTTCTCTGCTGTGTGTTCAAGAATTCCCTGAGGACCGGCCTGCAATACAAACTGTTCTAGCCATGCTTAGCCATGAAATTATTGACCTCCCAAAACCTGATGAGCCAGTATTTGCTGAGAGATGGAACAGGTCTCATGTTGGAACGACTCAGCAGCGCTCAAGTCAATTTGGAAATTCTGTTAATGAACTCACACTCACTGTGCTTGATGGGAGATGAGATAAAGTTATATACTGCTTAAGATACTTAAAATGCCTATACATAAAGAAGCCTGTGTTTGTATATCTTTTGTATAATATGTGAGATGTGAAATATATAGTGTACACATATACACATATTGTAGCAAAGATAAGCTGAATTGTTATATTAAGCTAAATTTTAATAACTTTAGACTTCACAATTTCACATGCTGATTTAATTGCGGGAATCTAATTTCTCGAGACTATAGCCTATATTTATACATACCAGAAGGTTCAGAGAAGAGATGTTAGATACTTAGATGGCATAAGACATGATTAGGCCTATAATTGAGACACCAGATTACACAAATGTCAACTGTTTTAGTAAATTTAATTATCCCATTCTCTATAGAAACTGCATCCTGCAGCATTCCTGCTGAAAAGCTAAACCAAGATAATCAGGTAGGAACATAGCATGAACATATCGCAAATGACACGACAATTAACACTCTTTAAGCTTGTTGGATACTAGCCCTTTCATCTGTCAGAAAAACAGGCAGTCAGTAATCAGTACGAGTCACGGGGTTGATGAGTGATTACCATATCCAGCAATAGATCTCAAGAATCAGGAGTAGAAATCGAGAAAAGAGAGATGAGGAAGATGAATAGTGAAGCAGGTAGCATTGTGCTGTTAAAGATGTTGGTGTATGGGTGTATCTACACCAACAAACAAGCTGAAGTCAATAGTCAAATAAGGGGGAAAGGCGGTTCACGTAGACCAGCTGCAGATGATCTGAAAAGGCCCAAATTGAGAATGAAACGCGGCGTTTTTAGGTTTAGGTCTCGAACTAATTAACCTGCACAGAGTGGAACAATCTAAAAGAAATATCAGGTGAACGCTTCTTCAGCTACCTGTATTGAAGTTTATCCAATCAATTCTAGAAAGAGACGTTATTGGTATGCCAATTCCTCCTTCCGATTTTGTATACAGTAATACATGTAGGAGTAGGGTTCATCATTCCGCATTCAAATTTTATGATTTTTGTGAAATTAGTTTCAGTCGAAAGGCTCAATGTTCAAGACGTTTTCTACACTGTAGATCGAATTGATTGGAGTGGTTTTAGATATTAGGACAAAAAAGTTATGGTGGAAAATGAAGTCAATTAACAAGTCTTCCATTACCTGAATGTTACTGGAGTAAAAGTCAGTCATCTTGATTCTTATCTTGTTTTGTTTTATATTAAGACTTCGTTTTGGATTCCACTAATATCTGTTTTGTCTGACTTTTGATGCACTTTCTCCATAATTACCATGTACTTAGACCTTTGAACGACTCAACAGCACGAGGACAAGGTAGTCTTCTACAGATTTATCCGCCTGTTTGGTGAATATGCAATTTAGTTGATTTCTTTACTGCATATTCCGTATGTTACATTTCACAAACTATTGATGATCATGGGCTCTTTCATGTATATTGCAATACTCATCATCATCCTCAACACTTTGAACCAAAATATTTGCTCAGGACAGGGCAACAATTCTTCGACCAATCCTTGTGAAACGTACGGGAGATGCGGAGCTTTTGGGATCTGCAACTCGCTAGATACACCAATATGCTCTTGCTTGCAAGGATTCGACCCAGTGAACGAACAAGAATGGAGCTTGGGTAACTGGACTAGTGGGTGCCAGAGGAGGGTTCCTCTAGCATGCGAAGGGAATAATACTGGTAGTACAAGTAATGGGAGTAGAGAAGATGGGTTTTTGAATCTTGAAATGATAAAGATTTCCGGTTACTCAGATCGGTGGTCTGGTCCGGAGAGTGAGTGTGAGGGCCGGTGTTTGAGGAACTGTTCATGCTTGGGGTATCAGTATGCTGTTAATAGGTTTTGTTTGTTCTGGAGGGGCGAATTGATTGACATTCAGAAATCGCCAAGTGATACGGGTGATTCACCCCTTCATGTTCGGGTTTCAGGTTCTGAAATAGGTAATGTCATGTAATCATTTAGACCACTTAATCAGTGATTGTTCCTATAGATGCTTTTGCTCTTTTATATGTTGATCTTTATGTTCTTGCTATTGTAATTTCTTGTTCTTTTCATTAGGTCCTAGGTCATTTTCTTTCGTTATTTCTATAGAGAACAAGTAAAATAAATTGGGTTTTATTGTAACAGAACGCAAGAAAGATAATAAAAAGATCATGATTATTGGGATTGTTGCGGGCCTTGCGGCCATTGTAGTTCCAATTTTTGGATATTTATGCTGGAAATGGATAACTAAGAACAGAGGTAATGTTTATGTACCCTCTTGAACTTTAACAAACCGATTACACAGTTTTTTCTTCCTCACTTGAATAACATAAAATGTGCCTTGTTTTTTGGATTAGGTGAGAGAAATACAACTGTAGATTTAAAAGCATCGACGTTGGATTCAGTTGATATCAGCGTCCAAGATGCGTTGAATAGAGTTAATCTGTTAGAATTCCCATTGTTTAAAATTGAGGTACTTGCAAATGCCACCAACAATTTCTCTGAAGGTAACAAGCTGGGGAAGGGTGGATTCGGTCCTGTTTACAAGGTAAACTTTTGCGCTCTTAATTTATTGTATTCATCGACCTGTGAGATTGAAAAACCAATCAACTTCAGGGAGAGTTGCCAAACGGGAGGGAAATTGCTGTGAAGAGGCTTTCAAAAGCCTCTGGACAAGGGTTGCAAGAGTTTATGAATGAAGTCGAGCTCATATCCAAGCTCCAACACAGAAACCTTGTCAGACTACTGGGGTGTTGCGTGGAGAACAAAGAGAAGATGTTGATCTATGAATACATGCCTAACAATAGCTTGGACGTTCTACTCTTTGGTCAGTTTCATGAATAGAAAAACATTTTATTTTATTTTATTTTTGGATCAAGAATGGTTTATAGCTGCTGATTGAATATCTATAAGAAATATTGTTCTTGTTAGTGTAGATCCATCAGTTGAATCACTTGATTGGAGGAAACGTTTCAATATCATCGAAGGTATCTGTCGTGGTCTACTTTATCTTCATAGAGACTCTAGATTGAAGATAATCCATAGAGACCTCAAACCGAGCAATGTATTACTAGATTGTAATTGGAATCCTAAAATATCAGACTTCGGCATGGCCCGAATATATGAAACCAACCATGATCATATAAGCACGTGCAGAGTGGTTGGAACATAGTAAGTGTTTATGTCATTTTCTGTTCACTTTCTCTACTTTTACCCTATAAAGCTATATAACATGATTTTCTTTCAGTGGATACATGGCTCCTGAATATGCAATAGAAGGAAGATTTTCTGAAAAATCAGATGTTTTTAGCTTTGGAGTACTAATGCTGGAGATTGCTACTGGGAGAAGGAACTCAAGTTTGTTTCAAGGTGATGGCTCGTTGATCAATCTGTTAGGACTTGTAAGTAGCCTTCTGCAGATATAATCTCTTCATTTTTGAGAACTTTGCTTTAAAATTTTGAGTCGACTTACTGACAATGAGAGCCTTTAGGTATGGAAGCTGTGGAATGAAAACGATGCTGTAACTTTGATAGATTCAAGAATATCAAGTCCAAGCAACCAGGCTGAAGTGTTAAGATGTATGCATATCGGTTTACTGTGTGTCCAAGCACTTCCTAAAGACAGGCCATCAGTTTCATTAGTGCTCTCAATGCTGAGTTGTGAAACTGTTGAGCTTGCAGAGCCAACGCAACCAGCATCTTCTGTAAAATTAAGACGTTCTAATGATACTGGGACATGCTCAACGCAACGTAGTGAGAAAAGTAGTTCCTCTGCGAATGATGTTACTCTTACCATCCTTGGCGGGCGCTAGTATTATAGATTGAACAGAATTTGTACAGCTGTTCTCAGTATAGATTTGTAAGTGAAAGTCATAGCCTCTTTGCATATTATTGTAAACAAGAGAATTCACTTTCTGTTTAACAAAAACAGAACAAATTGGTTGATTAGTTTCGTGATTGATTTCCAACTGAAGTGCCTTATCACTGAAAGTGTGCAGGGAGATCGAATATAACTGAATCATTGATACATCTATCGTTGATTTCATAGAGCACATTTTAATGTATTGAAATCGACCTTACACGTTGGCATGTTCTCTGTACTTGTGTGGAGGCAGCATGATCCAAGTTCTCAAATCTCAGTAAGTACCATTATTCCCAGATAATCCCATATTACCAGATACTTTTTTTTTTTTGTGCGATTTCTTCTCTGTATTCTTAGATCATCAAAGTTAACAATTTCTTCCAAGCAATAAGTAATAGCAAAAGTCACTGATTGCACCTAATTTGGTGTTTGCTAGTTGGACCTGTATGAATCTTCTGAACTCACAAGTCTCAAGTCAAAAGTCAGATAAATCAGCTCAACCAAACAAAGTCAACTGCATGTTTAAAGGCACATTTGTGAGTGAGGAGAGTGCAGTCGGCAGGGGCTACCAACTTCTGATAGAGAATTATGAATGGATACAAAAGTTTTTATCTCAAAAGTCTTCCACTTATATAGTTCACTGGCTATATGTGTTTGTTAGTCCACTTATGATTCACAATCACTGTACATTCACGCGGGGCATATTTGAGGTTTAGCCTTATCTACCTGTAAGCTACACTACTATGTGTCTACATCAAATGTTTACAATCAAGATAAATATATAAATGTAACACATCTATGTGAAGTGTCATCACAATGAAATCCCTTCTGTTTAAGGCCATTATTATAATTCTTTACTTTTTGCATAATAAATTCTGCTCAGCACAAGGTGTCAATTCATCAACTGATCCTTGTGAAACTTATGGGAGATGTGGACAGTTTGGGAGCTGCAACTCACAGGATTCACCAATCTGTTCGTGTTTACGAGGATTCGTGCCGATTAACCAGCAGGAATGGAATTCGGGGAACTGGACCAGCGGATGTGCAAGAAGGGTACCTTTGGCTTCTTGTGGAGAAAATAGTAATGGTACAAGCGGAAAAGACGGGTTTTTAGATATTGATGGGATGAAACTTTCGGGTTATTCTGAGCGTTGGTTTGGTGCAGCATCCGAATGTGAGGGCCGGTGTTTGAGGAATTGTTCCTGTGTGATATATGCTGTTAATAGTAATAGTTTTTGTTTGTTCTGGAATGGAAATGCAACTGACATTCAAAAGTCTCTGACGGGTTCTCAGCTTCACATTCGGGTTGCAGGTTCTGAAATAGGTAATTGTTGAAGCTACAATACATAACATTCATTTCCAGTACTGGCAGCCTATCTGATAATTAAATTATGTTCTTTTCTTGCAGAATACAAAAAAGATTACAGGAAGATCATAAAAGTTGTGATTATCCTAGGAATCATTGTTGTTTCAATAAGCGGATACTTATGCTGGAAATGGGCTAAAAGGCGCAAAGGTAGTGCTTGTATCCTGAATTCGTCGAATAAGGCAATATATATATATGTTCACTTTTTGCTCAGTATACTTTTCTTCTGTATTAGGCAACAGAAGCACAAGTAAGGATGGAAATTCTTCAATATTAGACTCTAATGATACTACCGTCCAGGATGCACTGAGTAGAGTTAATAAGTTAGACTTCCCATTGTTTAAAATGGTGGTGCTTGCAAATGCCACTAACAATTTCTCTGAAGATAACAAGCTTGGCAAGGGTGGCTTTGGTCCTGTTTACAAGGTAATATTTCAAGCACTTTTCCTGTACATGCACCTTCTGAATTCTCAGGTTATGGGTTTCATATCAATTTCAGGGTAAGTTGTTGAATGGAAAAGAAATCGCAATCAAGAGGCTCGCTAAAGCTTCTGGCCAGGGGTTGCAAGAGTTTATGAATGAAGTGGAGCTGATATCCAAGCTGCAGCACAGGAATCTAGTTAGAATACTGGGTTGTTGTGTGGAGAGCAAAGAAAAGATGTTGATATATGAATACATGCCTAATAAAAGCTTGGACGTTTACCTCTTTGGTAGGTTATAATGTGCATTACGTTGTTTAGCTAATGGTTTCATCTGATTAGGCTCCGGAAGATAAATGATCAATTGCTTCTCCTTATTTGTTGCCTGCGTAGATCCATCAGAGGAGACACTTGACTGGAGGAAGCGATTTAATATTATTGAAGGCATCTGTCGTGGCCTTCTTTATCTTCATAGAGACTCTAGATTAAAGATTATCCATAGAGACCTCAAGCCAAGTAACGTGTTACTTGATAATGACTGGAAGCCAAAGATTTCAGACTTTGGCATGGCTAGAATCTACGGAACCACTCAAGATCATGTGAGCACGATGAGAGTTGTAGGAACACGGTATGCATCGTTGTGGTTCATTTTGTAGGCAGGACTGTTTATTTGGTGAACACATTGCAGAGTAATTACAGCTAACATGGTTTTGATGCAGCGGATACATGGCTCCCGAGTATGCAATAGGAGGAAGGTTTTCGGAGAAATCTGATGTCTTTAGCTTTGGAGTAATGATGCTAGAGATTTCTACTGGGAGAAGGAACTCAAGTTTCTTCCAGGGCGAAGACTCTTTGGTTAATCTTTTGGGACATGTAAGTTGACTTCTAGTAATACATTCCTAAACATCAATTTTGTACTTTTCGACACACAGGCAACATACTTTCCTTTGAGCTCTATTTAGCAGAACCTGTCCATTTTAATAACCTTGTTAAGGTGATGACGTTTTCAGGTATGGAAACAGTGGAATGAAAACAATGCCGAAAGTTTGATAGATTCCAGAATATCAAATACGAGCAATCATGTAGAGGTAGTGAGGTGCATGAATATAGGGTTATTGTGTGTCCAAGAACTTCCTAAAGACCGGCCATCTATCTCATCTGTACTTTCGATGCTGATCAGTGAAACAGTTGAGCTTCCGGTGCCTAAGCAACCAGCATCCTATATTAAATTAAGTCGTACTGATGATACAGGTACAAGTTCGGGTCAGAAGAGTAGTTCCTCTGTGAATGATGTTACTCTCACAGTCCTTGATGGTCGCTGAAACTAGTACAGGTTCAAGTTCGTGTTCTGATTTATGGGGATTCGGGTTTTGCTAATTGTATTTAGAGTCCAACCAACCTGGGGAGTGGCCGTGTGGATGGGTGGTCTCGTGTAGTCACTCAAATATGGTTGTTAAAAAGGATTTTTAATGATGCTTATTAGGTAAAAACAGAGCACTCTGTTTTTGTAAAGCCTCCAAAATTGAAGGTGCTTGCTGTGAAGAAGTCTTATAATGAATGATCTTGAGATTTGAGAAGTCGCACAAGTACAACAAATCATCTGTAACGTTGTTGGTGGTGATAGATCCATTAATGATAATTGAATATGTCCAAAGTGTCGGGTTTATGCTCTTCCCTTTCTTGATCAACGGGTTTCGGAGATAATAATAATCCAGGTGCTTCCTCTGTGAATATTGGAGAAGAGCAGCAAGACCTTAAACCTGTTAATTGAAGTTGATGACACACACACTACATGACCACCAAAAACGCAGACTTTGTTCATTGCAATCAAGAGTCAAGACGCCAGGGTGGACCCACCCCCAAGGCAGGGTGTTATTTTCGATTTGTTTTTTCAGATTGGTCCAGGTTTCAAACAATATTTATGCGCATATTTTGAATAATTCGATGTACAACATATTTCTTGTTCCATCCTTGATTATTCATACACGGTGCGGTGTGTGACCGGCATCACTCAGTATGACACAACACATTTATTATCTGGCCTCGGGGTGCTAGAAGCCTAGAACTTATCACCAGCTCACTCCATGCATGAGTCTTGACATCAGTGTGTTTATGCTGATTCAGTTATCTGTATTGTACATTTTTGTACTATTCAAATGGTTCATATGTCACCTACATATTGTAGTTGCATCTCATGACATAACTAAACATTTCCCAGAATCTTCATGCAAGTTATTGTTTGGAATTTAGTATGTCATATGAGACATTCATTCGTAATCATAACTGATATCTCATCATAATATATAACAATCACCAATTCACCAGTATACCTAGTTCAATTCCATGACTAGATGATCATCATGAAACCCTTTTTGTATTCCGCCACTGTCCTCCTCTGCACCTTGAACCAAAATCTCTGCTCAGCACAACCCAACAACTCCTCGGGCGATCGTTGTGATATATACGGGATATGTGGAGCTTTCGCGATCTGCGACTCGCTATATTCCCCGATATGTTCGTGTTTGCGAGGATTTGACCCTGTAAACATGCAGGAATGGAGTTCTGGGAACTGGACTAGTGGGTGTGCTAGGAGGGTACCTTTGGCCGACTGTGAAGCTAGCGATGGTACAACCAATAGCAGCATACAAGACCGGTTTTATGATCTGGATAAGATTATTATTACCGGTTACACGGATCGGTGGCCTGCACATGAAAGTGAGTGTGAGGGTTGGTGTTTGAGGAACTGTTCATGCCTGGCATATATGTATATTGGTTGGACTGGTGTCTGTTTGTTTTGGTGTAGAGATCTGATTCACATTCAGAGTGCTCCCAGAAGGTCTGTCCGCCTTCTGATTCGTGTTGCCAGCTCAGAAGTACCAGGTAACCGTTAATAACCTGATCTTGTTAGTATGTTGGATTATAGCTTCAATTTTAAGTACTTGCTTCCTGGAGCAGAGACTATATTAGTTCGTTTTTCCCCGGTTGATGTATCTATGATAATGGTGTAAGTACAAGTTGATAGTACCATTTTCGCTTGTATAACATGTCATGGTACTCGTGATATACGAATGGTAACACTTCCAAAGGTTTGATTACACTTTGTCCTTCATGATTGTCCTTCTTAACATGCATGTACTAACAGTTGGGGCAGCTCAAAGACAAGACTCTAAGACGATAATAGCAGTCGTGGCTAGTGTAGTAGGAATTGCTGTTTCCATTTGTGGAGGATATTTATGTTGGAAATTGATGATCAAGCGGAGAGGTAATACTAATTTTGCTTTTGAAATACATGAAGAAGGCAATACCTATGTGGCTATGCATTTTTCTGATTTACAGTGTGCTTATTGTGTATTAGGCAAAACACGTTCCACAAGAGATCAAAATCAGATCACATTGGGTTCAGTAGATATGTCTGTCCAAAATGTTTCGGGTATATTTGATATGTCAGATTTCCCA
>JAYMSL010002168.1:0-14926 GCA_036897195.1 Plantago coronopus
ACTTTTTCCCTTCGAACACTCAACAAAATCGTCCCATTTCGAGATGAATAAAGAGGTAATCAACTCGGAATGCAAACCACATCAACCAACCCATCCGAAGAGCACCAAATAGCCTCAAAGAGTGCTAAGAAACGAGCACAAAGAAGAGCAACGATGGAGAGGAATCCAGAATAGAAGAAAAAATAACGAAGGAGAAGGAGAGAGACGGGGGCGGGAGACGAAGGCTGGGGGCGGAGGAGGTGGCTGTGCGGCTGGGCAGCGAAGGGAAGGCTGGGGCCGGAGGAGGCGGATGGATAGAAAACTGATATGAATGGATAGGGATTTAGGGATTTAGGGTTGTAGTAAGTATATATATTTTATAATAATAATTAATAATAAATAATAATAATAATAATAATAATAATAATAATAATAATAATAATAATAATAATAATAATAATAACAACTAATAGTAATCGAGCCGGCTTGTCGGGTTTTCGAGTCGAGTATAACCCAGCTCGAACTCGGCTCGATAAGTAACTCGAGCTCGATTTTATGCTCGAGATCGGGCTCGAGCTCGAAAATTCGAGTTTCGAATCAAGTTTTTTTCGAGCGAGTTGAATAAAAGCTTGGCTCGTGTACAACCCTATTCACCATGTCTATTTTGTTACTAATTTTGTGCATGTTAAAACCATAGGGTGGTATATCTGTGTGCCACTCTCATAGTTCTTTTGTTAACAATCACTTTTTATTTTTAAAAAGAAAATAGATAATATAATAGAGTGTGCCTTACTTCTATGAGCAGCAGCTAATATCTGCCAGCTTATCCTTCAAGAATATGGCATAGCTTGTTTCTATCAGGGAGCTTACTTGATTTTGTTGTTTGACAGCTGGAAGTGGTTGGCCCTGGCGGACCACCTGACGGACATGACGACGAGGATGGCCATCATCACTAAAAACTTTAATTTTTGCAATTTTGGTGCCGGAAAGAATCTGGTGAAACTACGAGAATTTGTAGTAATTCTTCTGGATTCAAAAGAGCTTATTTCTTTTGCCTGGTTTCTAAGGATGGAAGGTTGATTCTGGCAACAAATACAACCTTTTCCTTGATTGATTTATAAAAACAAACACTCGGGGGTTAGTCACCCAATGAAGAAAGTAGACTCACTTGTTTCATGCAAGACAGAATAATGAATGCCAACATTTACTCTTCTTAGCAACTTGGAATGTTTTTGAATATTTACATACAGAGAGGATCCCCATGGATTTATATTCTCCAATGAATATCTGTTTTTTAGAATTTTTAGTTCAGAGGTGTTGTGGTGATGGTCCCTGATTATATCTAATTCGTTGACGTTTTGTTGTTTCGTTTGTGTTAAACAACTAAAATACCTATTTGGTTTCCTGACTTCCTCTGTAATGGTACATTTGATGAAGCTGGAGTGTGAGTTGTACAATTCTTGTGAAGTTTGGTAGTAAGTGCTAAGGTAGAGGAAAATCTCATTCCCCTGAAAACATTGAAGTTGTTGCCTGTTGGTCCATTTTGGAATAAGTCATGTCATGGAAAATCCGAGTTAGACTTTGTTCAGTCCACTTAAAAATATTTGAACTGAACTGAATTGAAGTATAAATTTGTACTATGCACATCTGAACTGAATTGAAGAATGGAGAGCTATGTGAACTAACTGCCTTTAGGTATGGGAATTCTTTACCGGAAAACAATATGTAATGTTCATGGTCTGTTGTTGTAGATATTCTCGTGCTCCACTAGTAAGTCTTATGTTACTTGATTACAGACCGACCAACAGAGTTATGCATGTTTTAAAAAAAGTATTTAGATGCAAAATGATATAATGTTAAACTCAAACTTCCTAACATTGGTTATTCTTTTCAATAAATTGCATGTCAAAACACACAACATAGATGTGTAATCATAGATGTGATAGTGGAGTTGAACAAATGAAATATAGTTGGATATTTTGGTATTGGAACATTACAGGACTATATTAATAAACATTCTACGTTAAAAGATTATGAGCTGAACGTACACATTTAAAGATTATAAACCACATTACGTGACTAAATCCGAGACTTTCCCCAGTTGATGGAATCTGGATTCATGGATTTATCATATAATAATGACATTAGTGCTAATCATTTTCTTTCAAAAATCTCAGCCTGAAAATTTTAGTGCACGCAGTCATGTTCTCATCTGTACATACATGTATTATAATAGTTTCATTCTGAGAATCTTTATTTACACCTCTCTTTTACTATTCACCTGGACCTCACATGAAGATGGGGAACTGTACTGCATTTGCCCCGTGATGTCATGAATCCATGGTTGCAAGATTTAAATCCGCATCTCCTAGTTCTAAGTGATTTGAGTTTGTGTTTACAAATTTACATTTTTATTTCGTGTCAAATAATGAAGGAATCTTAAAATATTATTACTACAACATAAAGGAGCATGTAGTTTCATGGTATAGTAGAGTAAAAACACTCTGACATTACAATATATTGTGTTGTAGGGAAAAACATAACGGCTAGTTCAATACTGATGATGATGATGAATCTAATGACTGCTTCAACAACTGTTACATGAGCCATGTATCATGTTCCATTCTTTCCCAAACACGATCTCAACCGCGGATACCGACCAACCTCACATCATCTATCACCGGACCACACATAGAACCCGAACTATCACTCTTCATGTGATAAAATGTGCTCAAGAACCTAATTCTGGTACGTGAAGTCGATGCCTGGAAACGAAGTATTGCACGTTTGAATCCTCCAGTTCCCTTAGATTGATAAGGAACCTGGAGAGTTTTAGTCCCTGCAGCAGCTTCAACCAACATTGATCCTTCACATAAATTCTTGGCATCACCAACTGAAAAGTAAAGGTCATATGTTTTCCCTTGAACAGTTCTCACTATTTGTGCCAACGCACTCTCCCTTCCAGCAACCAATTCAACTGCACGTTTACCCTCGGGTACCCCAAAGTGAGCGGAGTCTACGTACTTCACGGCTTTGAGGGACTCAACGATCCATCCAGGGAGAGGGGAGTGGTCATCTTCAATGTAAGGGGGGATTAGCACACCCCAGTTTGTGTTGGGGAAGATGTATGGTCCCTCTTCAAAGTTGCCATTCTTCAACATGTTACCTGCAATTACACAAAAATAGAGTTAGAATAATAAGCCTGCAGATTTTCACTTGTTCCGTTTAAGGTTCAACCCAGCAGGTTTGAAGAAATATATAACCGGCCGGAAACAGTTGTTTAGAGAAAATGTAGTAATTCAGTAATTCACCTCTTTGTCTAGTGGGCTTGACCAAAGCCTTGATTGCTACGGAATCAATAAGCGGGCCGCAAGCAACATCCTTTTCCCTGCCAGGATTGTGGAAGACAATCTCAAGCATGTTGGATTCAGCGACAAAGCCCAAACTGTAAGCATCCCAGCCATCACTACTGTAAACAGTCTGGATGGGAAAAATGATCCAATCTCTGGGGTCTTTATTGGGAAAAACAGTCACATTCAACTTCTCTTCTTGAGCACAAGTCCTTGCTGCATTGAACGAAATTGAGTAAAACTGTCCACTCTTTACATTACTAATTTTGGTTTTGATGGAGGATTCGTCCCCTAGGCGCAAGGCTGAGGCTCCTTGTGGCACGACCAGCATCATGTCGCCTTGTTTTTGTCCCGATTTAATGTACTCCACGAACCCGGTGATCTCCCATGAGGGTACCGCTTTGGGGTCTGTCGCCCTGGTGCGCTTCATTTGTGATGGCTTCGGCCCGAGTTCAAAGTCACCATTTGGAACGAGTCCTGTAATATATTAAGCTTCAATTAAACTTGAAATTTGGATATTAAGGCTCTATGCTAATTGCGAGCAAGTATAATTCACTGAACAATGTGTTGATCATGCATATTAATTAGCTCCTATCCAGAAATTATTTGAGTGCGGTTTATGACAAACTTAACGCGCATAAACTGCATAACATAAAACACATGGTACAAGAATCTAAAACGACCATCTTATACGATTACGATGTAGCGAAGAAGAATAAACCCGGAAATACCCATCTTAGGCTCTGTTCAATTAAACCATTATGAAATATGACAGACAGGGTTGGAGCAGACTGATGTTGTTAATAAAAGCAGAAGGTAGGTGAGATGGAAAAATGTGAAGCAGCTGTGAAGTTAATGTAGCAATAAGTGCACATCAAAGTGGCAAGCCAATACATGGAATGCATTTTCACACAAACACCCACCTAAATAGAATTTCTGAACAATCCGAACTAAACTATAAATTTGAACTAAGCAAATATGAATTCGAACGGAAGTTAATGAAGCTGAATACAAGTTAAAACTAACATAATTTAAATTACACATAAATCCAATCCTTAATCCTAGGCTCGATGAGGCATCAGATTAGAGTGAACACATATACTGGTACATAAATTAAGATTGATATAATGAGGAGATTGTAAAAGTTGAGAATTAGAAGAAGAAGCAGAGTAGGTGGGTTAAGATAGCATACCATCTCGGAGGGAAAAAGCAATGTGGAAAGTGGAGGAGCAGAGTAGCACTGCAAGTGCTGCTGCCAATGGCTTATGCATCTTCTTCTTCTTCTTCTTCTTGTATGAACGAATGAATGAATCTGAGTCTCTGTGTGTGTGTGTATATACACGTTGCTTTGAAGTTTAAAGTGTCGGTATGTATGAGTGAGTAGTAAATATAATGAATTGAATTGAATTGAGGAAATTGGATTAGAGGAGGTGGCCTTATATGCTTTCCTGTCAGCGTCCTACAATTTCCACCAAGTAACACTCTGCTCTTCATTGCTTTTATTATTTTATTTTATTCCGCTTCTTTGGCGTATGTCTCTCCCAATCTTTAGATATAAAAACGTATATGTAATATTTTAAAACAAAATATACACAATATATATATATATATATTTTGGAGGGAGGGCAATTTTACATTTTTGAGCAGCGTAATTTTAAATTTTTGAAAAAATATTACATATATACTAAAAACAAAGAAAATAATTGGGTGGGGCGGACACCACCCCAGCCCCACCCTGGCTCCGCCCCCGAATCTTCCTCAAATTTATCACCGTCGCTGAGATCCCGACTCTTTTACGGAGTGTTTGGCACTGAGTTAAGGTTATGACGTTTACAGTATTTTTACATACTCAAAACTCCGGTTACTATTCCTGAATTAAGGAATTCCGATAACTCTAATATATAACTTAGTCAATCAGTCTCTTATTCAGTGTGGTTTCTTTTGGATTGTTCATTTGCTGAAATGTTACCATCATATGTATTAATTTGCATAATTTGTATTTATTCGTACGTGTATTAGAAAACTTTTTAGTGGACTATCTATATTAAGATTAAGATTGTTGCCGCATGAGTATACCTAATCTATGAGTTATTACCGATCTATTCTCAAAAATAGAGGTGTACTTTATTAGTTATTGTTATATGTAACGTTCTGATACAACTAAAAAAACATTTTGACCAGAAACTAAATGTTTGTTACAAAATGATTGCCAAATGATTCGAAGATGATTGAAGATACGAATTGGCTCAAAATATATCTGATGTGATACAAAATTGGAAGCGTCCTGACATGTTTGAAATTGTATGACCACAAATACTTATACAATGGTGAATAAACTGTGGTGATTTGATAATTACAGTTGTGGAATGGAATGGAATATATTTGGTATTTGGCTGGAAATCTGCATGTTTATTGTTGTTGATGATGCAGATTGCTGATTATTAGTATCAAACTGTAAAATTGGAGATGGATATGAATATGATGAAGAAGTGCAGGCAGGCAGCAGCTTCGATGGAAATGTCGACAGGCAACATGCACGTGCATCTGTAGCAGACGACAAACCAATGAAACAAAAGAATGGGAAGATATGATAATATCATAACACGTATCATTAAAATTGTTAATCAAATATATATATAATATATATATTATTATTATTATTATTCAGTCACCACATTTCTGTCTCGTAAAATGCAGGAATATTTTGGGTTTGGCGCAATCATCTCTGAGATCATAAGCAACACAAACATCTATTATTCGATTGATTGATTGATTGATTTCTAAAGAAGAGAAGAAGATCGCGATTAGGTTTTATCTGGAGCAGGTAGACGACAATAATCATTAATCACACATGATTATCATAATTGATTATCCCGTTTATATTGATCCACTCAACTAATAATTCTCTCTTCCTTCATATGCGATTACATGTTAATGCCATCTTCCAATACTCCAACCCCATGCAGGCAGCAGCTTTGACATTCCAAAAATTATTATCTAAATTCGATTCATCTCTTCTTTACAAACTTTCTAATCGTCAATACTCCCATCTAAAATCTAAAATGACAAATGGAAACAGAGCAACATGCAGTATTACAGAAATTGTAAGTATGAAATATGAAAGAAACATCAACAAGATTATAAATAATTGCGTAGTGGAGCGGTGGATAATGTCCATCAAAGTCTACGAGCTTTTTAAAAGTGCATACTAAGGACACCTTTTAACAAGTGTAAAGTCAAATATCAAGCAATTTATCAAATTAACCATAAACCCACTTTTAGACTTTTTTTTTTTAATCGGCAAAAAATATTATAAATAAACTGATAAATTGTACTAAGAGTGAAAAAGATGTGCACCTAAGAGTCTGAACCCATACAGAGTACGTCATCCGCTAAATGAAATACATGTCCATCTAGAAGAGGGAGATGATAATCGATCAGGACTAAACCCAAGAACAGCCAAGCATTAGACACTTTAGACTCTTTTTCTTTCTTTTTAAAAGTCATTTTCTTCTTGGAGTTTGTAGCGTTAGGGGTAACCAACTAACCACTAGCCACTCTCTTGAAAATATCTCACAACTTGATAAGTGTTGTAGGGTTAATCAAATAAAATGGAAAAAAACCCTATGACAATTATCTAATGCAGAGTTAATTTCAAAAGCGTGTATTTGTGGTTACGTTTGTAGCATCAAATAAACCAATTTTTCTTCATGAGAACACTCTGTTCTTATCGAACACTTAGTTGCGTTACTCCTATCACATTGTAATTTTCTTTAGTGATCTCAATAAGTATGGTGTTACCGGATTTGATTCATACCTTTCCAAACCCTTACATTATTAACGTAATATAAGAGTCTGGGTCCAGACCCGAATTTTAACGTTATATGACACAACCAGATTTTCTAGGATAAGTAAATTCTTTACAATATCGTATCCAAAATCGAATATGGACATGTATTGGACCCGTTATGGAGTCATTTAGACATGGACCTGAACTCATTAATGGAACATGTATGGGTCAAGGTCCGGGTCTGAACATGTTACTTAACGTATGCGTCTAGACATATTTATTAAATTTTATTAAACTGAATACAATTTTCGTAAATATTGAAAACCATATCACATTTGTCATACACTTGAGTTCAGAAAGTAGAATAAAAAAAACATAATATTTTGCACAAATTTGACTATCATTACAACCTTCTATCATAATTGGGACAAGGAGTGTTATTAAAGAATTGTAATGATAGTATATGCGGGTAGGAGGAGTATGTGCGGAAATGAAGGAAATGAAATTGGCATATAGCGGATCTGGGACATGGCTCACCATGTGCAGCTCAAGGCATCATTGATTGAGGATTTCAGTATCTTTTGGTTGAGGTCGTTACTTGTTACGTGTACTACTCATCCCTTACTATTCAATCAACAATTATCTTTCTTTCTTTCTTTCTTGCTTTTCGGTCCAAAATAATAGTGTCCCATCCCATGTGCACAAGTACATGCACATCCTAGACCCAACAAAACTTACCCCCATAAGTTACAGGGGACAAGGCTTCTGCATAAGTGCGTTTTGTATATAGAGGGCCGAAACAGCGAACAACGAGCACTATTATGGTTATAGTAAAACACACTCGTAATCCCAGCGTTGAAAAGAAGAGCCTGCAACTTCAGAATTACTATTGGTGGCTTTGTAGGCTCCACGGCTCAAGCATTGCTGTACAGAAAAATGAGAAAGAAACGATAGCTTAAACCAGATAAGGATGTTTTCACCGACCAAGCTTGTTCTGCATAACAGGAGCATCAACAGCTTCATTAAGTCCATATAAGTTTAACGGACTACTGAGTACCGGCATGCGAAGTAGGAACATCATATTAAACGTTATCAATGTCAGGTCCCAGTTTTCAACCACATACCCTAAATTACATATTGTAGCCAACTGCAAACACGTCAATTTATGAGGTGCATGATGGTACAATCTATTTCCAGAGCTTCCTCAAAGACATATTTTTCTCTGTTTCCTTCTTCATGACCTTGGCAACAGCCATTTCAAAGTCCTCCTGTGTAACATGAACCCTTCTCTCTCTCAAAGCAAACATGCCTGCTTCAGTGCAAACAGCCTGCCAAAACAAAGAAAATAAAGCCTCTCAAATCACGCACTACATCTACTGGAAGGGGTTTAAGAGCACAGACACAGGTTCGATTCTTCCTAATTTAGGTCGTCTTCAGGTTAAACAGAACAAATTAACTCAGCCATCAAAAGAGAGGCAATACAAAATATAAGATCGGTGCCAACAGTTCATCATCGAAGAAAGACTCACTAAGTCGGGATCACTATTAAATCTAATCAAACAGAAAATACTGTAATTAACTAATAGAAAAGACCCATGAAATCATCTGGCGCTGTGATTTTGAATCCTATATTATTGGGTAAATAAGCTTTTAATTAAAGGATTTCACGTCATGCAAGTATAGGATGAACAGACCTCAAGCCTTGTGTTACACTATAGCCTAGGCTATACCACATCAAATTTCTTTCATATAAAGAGCTATGTAGCTATTAGCTAATGGGTAACAACGTAGACCCCCTGTTAAACTTGGAAGTATATGACATGAAGGTCAATAAAATAACACAATGATCCTGAATGTGGTTGCTAAGAAAATGTGTTGCATACCTTAAGTTCTGCACCTGATGCACCATTCATTTTCTCGGCAACTTTCTTCAAATCAATCCCTCGCATCAAATTCATTCTCCTCGAGTGAATCTTCAAAATGTCACACCGAGACTGGAAGGTTTTCACAAAATTAGTCGCTTTGAATTGGGAATGGCTGGTCTTTCTATCTAAAAAAAACTAACAAATCTACCGCCTATAAACTAATGCAAACAAAAAAAAAACAAAAACAAAGACCATGCAAGCTTAAAAGGATAATAATAATAATAATAGGGACATTCTATTTGACGAATCATTTTTGCTAAACGCTAAACCATTATTTAACTTTTTGCAAAAAGCCCATTAATTTCAAAAGTAAATCAAACTAGTCTACATATATATTTTATTGGACTTAAAATCTCTAAGAACTTATTCCTAATATAAAATAGGAACTAATACTATAAAAAAATACTAAATATCATAAATTTACAAAATTCGATCATCATGTCTATATGAACGGGTTATTCAACAATGATTCTTTCAAAAAACACGAATATGAGGAGGTAAATTTCGTTGTTCACACGATAAGGATTTTTAAATTAATATATTTAATTTATTGATAATCACAAAAACTTTTTTTTAACCATACTTTATTTTTTTATAAAAAAATAAATTTTCTGACCGAAATCGGCCAGACCACTGGTCTGGCTGAATCTGGTCGGCCAGAACTCTTTTCTGGCCGACCTGGTTCGGTCAGACTTGTGGTCTGACCGATTAGATTCGGCCAGACATCTTGTCTGGCCGAATCTATTCAGGTGGCTGGTCGGGCACTGTTGCCCGGCCAGATTTAGGGAGGCCATCGGCCTCGGAAGGCTGCTGTCCGGGCTGCCCGGCAGCCCGGACAGCAGCTGTTGCTGCTGCTGCTGTTTCGCAGCAGCAGTTTGCAGCTGTAGCTACTGCTGTAGTTTGCAGCACCAGCAGCTGCTGCTGCAGTTCGCAGCAACAGCTGCTGTCCGGCTGCCGGTGCTGCCGACGGCGGCACCACCACCCTTTTTTTTTTTTTTAAAATTTTAAGTAATTAATGATTTTTTTTAAAAAAATTAATTTGAATTGAAATAGTAATTGAAGATAGAATTGGAGGATTGAAGGTGAATTAGAAGATGTAAATGAAAGTTTGAAGATGACAAGATGTAGTTGAAGGAATTATGTTTGAGGATAATTTTATTTAGTATGGGGTTTAAGATATATTTTTAAAAGTTTTGTACTTGTTCTTAGACTCAATAAAGTTAAGTTTATTTTTGTAATTTGTTTGATTGGAGTTTGTTAGTTAGCAATAATTGTACAACATTTAACATTTCTGAAAATTTATCAGGACACGAGAAGTAATTATAAAACTCTACGGTCCATTGAACCTCATTTTCTCCATAGTCATAAGAAAATTATGATGAGGTGATCACCAATATAAGTTGGAAATGGAAACTCTGGAATCCATGAATGCATATTGAGAAAGATATGTGTTTCGGTGAATCTAAAATGTAAATAATTTAGTATCTGGAGTCGATGCATCGTCTAAATGGTCACTTGGAAAGTTATCTCGCAAATTAGCACTTGCCAAGAATAATTTTTGGGACGATAAATATGATTGTGAGCAGTATTCTCGTATTTCGATATCAAGGAATATCATCTTGATAATATTGGTGAATTTACGACATAGAATTTTACAGGCTTCTATACAACACTAAACGAATCATGTCAATTAGTTATAATGTTTTGTCCCATATGATTGGTTCAGGCCAGGAACCAAATATTCACATATGAGAGTTATTATTTTGTTAAACGATATTATTTTTATTACTAAAACAATGTAATATTTACAAGAAAATCCCAACTCGAGATTCCATCACCAAAACCTCGGGGTCCTAATTGCAAATCGAGACCCATTATTTACTACAAATATTCAAAGTAAGAGACGTGACTAGACTACATCACCAGAATCAAGTCTACAACCTAGCGACTCAGTCTAAGTAGAGATGTAAGGAATGTGACTTCTTAAAAACCTTACCTGAAGAAAATTCAGTGGACAAAATCTTGAGTAAAGAAAAAAGAGTAGAACTTTCCTTAGGTTCCATAAACGTCAGTGGCAGAGGGAATGGGTATCTAGTGCGTGTACTGGACTCCACTGAAAAAATATTTTTTTTAATATATATACTATAATATAGATATATACTGAAGTCCCAGTATGAATCTTTTTTTTCAGAAAAATCTTTTTCTTCTAGATACTAATAAATAGTTATCGATTTGCTACATAATTTTCACTATTTTAATTTATTTAAATTTTAGTGTTATTTTGTACTTTACCAAATTTTTTCTTGTTCATTTACCATTTTTTCAAAAAAAATAAAATCATATACTTAAAGGTTCTTATAAAAAATTTGGAATTGCTAATTTCACCATTTCCCGCTAACATTTTATAGTTTCGCCATTTTAATTTTATTACTTTGAATTTAACATTTAAAAAGTATTTGTGGAATTATGCTTTGGGTGAATCAATTTTCTGGCTTCGCCACTACACTTAGCATCGAAATTTACCTGTTCCATAACCCTGTCTCACCAATATAATTGTGTCACCAGTAAGTCGATAATTTTCAGTAATGACATTCAAAAAGAAGAAAAGGCCTTATATTTTAACGTGTATATGTATGTATGTATGTATGTATGTATGTATGTATGTATGTATGTATGTATGTATGTATGTATGTATGTATGTATGTATGTATTTTAGTGTCATCAACTAATTTTAGTAGTAATGTGATTTATTAAGAGATCATTGCTATGTCACGTTATGCTCGGTAACTAGTACGGGTAGTGCGGAGTGCACGCTTGGAGAGAAAACGTGCATATTGCTTAATGCAAGTCGCGCGGGGTATGTGCGGTGTTGCATGTGTGATGCCTGGGTTTTTCCAGGTAGTTCATAGCGGACGGCCGCATGCTCAAAGCATGCGGCCGCATGCTATTGGAGTAAGCGGAGGTACGCCAAGTTTCCAAGCTGGCCGGCGCATGCTCGAAGCATGCGGCCGCATGGTCCCAGCGTACGCTGGGCAGAATGTTTGGGATGGGATGGCGATTGGACCATGCGACCGCATGCTTCAAGCATGCGGTCGCCCGCTCGACCATGCGAGCGCATGGTCAAACCATGCGACCGCATGGTCATGCAGTATACACTGGTTTTATCTGAATTTATCCAAAATTTGGTTAAATAATCGCTCCGACTTTGTTATCTTCTGTATAATGGAAGAGACTGATCTCTGGCAGATACGTTGCTCATAGCACACGTTTCAACATAACGACAATCTCTCTATGTTCTTATCGAAACTCATAGTGCATGAATTCGATTTATCTTCTCGGATTATCCCTGCAAGAAATTCGTGCAACCCCGGCATTGAAATAGGATCGAATTATCTTGTTCGGAAATTGATTACACGATCCGTTCAGAATCCCAGATTTGTCATATTGTTCATATCATTGTTCTTACCCTTTTCCACATTCTCTGCACTTCGAAGTGAGGAGAAGAAACACGAACAAAACGAACAAGATAATCTGTTAATGATGATGAACAACACTCATGCAATGGAGAAGTTTGGAAAGCTTGAGAAGTTTCAAGGGCATGACTTTAGGCGTTGGCAAAAGAAGATGCATTTCCTGCTAACGGGATTGAATGTGGTGTATGTGCTATCTACACCAATGCCGGAAGTGGAAGAAAATGGTCCTATGGAGGCCATTCGACGGAGATCGAAATGGGAGAATGATGACTACATCTGCAGGAGTCACATTCTAAACGGTATGTCTGATCCCCTCTTTGATATTTATCAAATCGTTGAGTCTGCGAAAGAGTTGTGGGATTCTCTCGAATCCAAGTATATGGCTGAGGATTCTTCTAGTAAGAAGTTCTTTGTTACTGATTTTCAACAATTACAAAATGATTGATTCACGGTGTTGGTGATTTTAGTGTCATCAATTCATTTTAGTCGTAATGGGATTGACTAGAGATCAATGCAATATCACGTTATGCTCGGTCACAAGTTCGGGTAGTGCGGAGTGCACGCTTGGAGAGAAAACATGCGTATTTGGGGCGAGAGCCGCGCGTAACGCGCGTGGGTGTGTTGTGCATGAATCTGGGAATTTTCCAGAAATTCCCAGGTGTGGAGGAGCGGACGACCGCATGCGGCCGTCTACTCTTCCAGTAGCCAAGGATTTCCTGGAGATGGAGCATGCGTCCGCATGCTCCTGCAGACGAGCGCATACTCGTGGAGCGGACGACCGCATGCTAGGCCGTCTACTCATACAGTAGCCAAGGTAACGGATTATCCCCACAAGGTATTCGTGCAACCCAGGCATTGAAATATGGTCGAATAATCTTGTTCGGAAAGTGATTACACGATCCGTCTAGATATCCCAGACTTGTCACCATACACTTATTGTTCATATCATTGTTTTAAGACCCCAAACACCAACAAAAGGAAATTTAGTTGAAGCTTGACCAAATCAGTAATGACCGATTGGGTGGCATGAAAAAAGAAAACATATACGTCGTCAAGGCAGTTAAAACAGAATTAAGCAGAACCAATCGACCTCCAAGAGAAAGGAATTTGTTTTCCCACATCCCAAGGCGCTTCTCAAATTTTTCCTTGACAGATTTCCAAGCCCTCCAGTCCTTAGCTCTGCTTCCCAACTGGAATCAAAGATAATTAAACGGTTGCACTCCTATATTACAATTCAGAATAGATGCGCCACTTCTTAAGTTCACTTCATCAACGCCTAAACAATACAAGCAGCTTTTCTGGAAATTAATTTTAAAACCAGACACCAATTCAAAACATCTCAAAACACACTTGATAATCCGAATATTCTCCTCATCCCACTCCCCCATAAGTAAAGAGTCATCAGCAAATTGCAAGTGAGACACTTCCACGCCGTCTTTGCCTACTTTAATTGGCTTGAAATTACCATTCTGACAGACTATCTGCATCATCCTACTAAGACCTTCAAGCCACGACCAAATAAAGAAACGGAGAAAGCGGATCTCCCTGGCGTAATCCTCTAGACGTCTTGAATTCAGGTGTCGGGCTACCATTAATTAAAATAGCAAGCTTCACAGACGTCACACATTCTTTAATCCACTGGATCCACTTCTACCCGAATCCAAGAATAAGCATCATATCAAAGAGAAAATTCCAGTTAACGGAATCATAGGCTTTCACAAAATCAATCTTAAAAAGAAATACTTTCTTCTTCCTTTGTTTAGCCTCATGAATGACCTCATTAGCTATAAAAACTCCATCCAGAATATTGCGATTACCAATAAAAGCCGATTGAGATTCAGATATAACTTCATCCAAAACTTTCCCAAGTCTCTTCGACAAGAGCTTAGAAAGAATTTTATACACTCCTCCCACCAAAGCAATAGGACGAAAGTTACCCATGGAAACCAGATACTTCACCTTCGGAATTAACGAAATAAAAGTGCTATTCAAGCCCGAACATAATTTCCCATTACGGAAATATTCCTGGAAGAATCGCAACAAATCTGGTTTTATCACATCCCAACAATGCCGAAAATATAAACCGGTGAAACTATCCGGACCCGGGCTCTTATCTATAGCACAACTCCACACCGCATCTTTGTTCTCTTCTTCTGAAAAAGGTTTTTCCAACATATCTCTAGAAGCTGAACTCAGCGTACACCCCCGCATACACTCCAAAACTAGATCGACACTCTTCCCTCTGCGTAAAATGATCTTGAAAAAAAAATCATGAACCAACTTCTTGACATAATCCAAGTCTTCATGCCATCTGATGACAACATTTTCCGCACTTTTTGTTGTCCTTTTTCGCTAACAATAACGCGGGTTTGTCCCCACTTTAGTCTTGTTTTGTGTCGTATTTGCATG
>JAYMSL010002169.1:0-14924 GCA_036897195.1 Plantago coronopus
TTTTTTTTCCTAATTAGCAAACACCCACAACTTTTTATCAAAAGCACTTCTATACCACTTTAAGCAAAAGCAGGTTAAAATCAATTCTGAAAAGCAATGACAAACACTCACTAAAGACTACTCCCTCCCTCCGCCCACAAAACTTTACTCAATTTCCATTTTCGGACGTCCTACAAAACTTTACTCATTACCAAATAAGGAAACTACCACACACACTAAAACATTATTTTAATATCAATACACTTTTTTTATTACCACACATTCTCAAAAAATAATTTACCTTACTTACTTTTTCATTTTTACTTCATTACTTTAACTTATTTTCTTAAACTGCGCGTCAATCTTAACGGGTAATGTTTTGTGGGACGGAGGGAGTACCAGTTTGGTGAATAAGGAGCAGACTCGATGTTTTGTGTAAGGTGGCCCGTGGCCGTGCATTTGGTGAAGACTATGGATGGTGATTTCACAAGTGAAATAATAATAAGTGGTTTACTGATTTGATTCAATATTAAGGCCATTGTAAATTTAACATTTGTTTAAATAAAAATTATTAATTTGAGGGGCATTTTAGAGATATAATATTCTAAGAGAATTTTTATGATAAAATATGATAATTTTAATGAGATCGTACCTAAAACAAGTACGCAGATGAATTCGAACCTAAATTGATGGTCCAGATTAAAATTAGTGCCACGTGACGATCATCTAGCGATGACATGTGTTCAGGTCGGTTCGAAGACGACCTGATAATAGAAAAGCCCAACTTTATTAACTTCCATTTCTTATTATACCTGTAAAATTTTATACTTTACTCCCTACGTCTCATAAAATTTTACTCATTTTCCAGTTTTAAGTATCACACAAAACTTTACCACCATCAGCACCCCTAACGTGGCCTTTTGATGAATTCGGCTGCCACGCCATTTTTTTTTAATTCCTTTAGATTGTAAATGAAAATTGAAGGCTCCAAATTTAAAAATTAAGATGAAACGAAGTTTAGAATTTTTTAAATCACCAATATTTTACAACAAGAATATATTCAAATTACGAATATATTCAACTTCAAATCACTTCCAATTTCAAACAAGACACTGATATATATGCGTTCGAAAAAGTATGATGAAATATAGTTGACGTTGGTGTCTATATTCGTATACCTTGAAAAAATAAATTCACTGGTAATTTTTATTTATTTTTAGCTGTCTTTTTTTTTTACAAAAGTTATGGACGTTTTATGAAATAAGGAGGTTTTCAATTAAAAGTAATGAAATAAAGAAATTTAAAAAACGGAAACATGACACTTGGCAAGTGTGGAAACTGTGGTTTCCTCACCATAGTTACAAGCTATGAAATCGATCAGATATCTAACTAGCTAGCTAGCTAGAAAAATGTATATCAATTTCAACAAATGTAAAAATAAAGATTATGGAGTTTCTGGACAAAAGCAGGGAACTAGATATATATGTGCCACTGCAGATCACCAGAATACCCATAAAAGTATCAGCCAAAATGCTTGTACTCTGTCCTGCTCCATGCATTCACTCTTCTGGCGTTTCGCCTCTCCCAGCAGAAAAAGATTAAGGTCATGAATAAAGCACAATGTGCATAAAATCGTTCAAGGAAGATAAATTATCGCAAGGTAAAGAACAGTTGTCGCAAGAATGTGCTATTCGTCCTGCATCTGGATGGAAAAGAGTAGAGATTCTAGTGAAATTCGTATCTAGAGACTTAGATATCGCAATATCTCATAAATATTAAGATCAACCTAGTCAAATAAAAGAAATATCACCATAACTTTAATCAATATTCAAAGCAGACAACCAAAACAATCAAACCGAATCCAACATTCATGAATTTAAGTTCTTGTACAGATTGCAGGTTGAACGGTATAAAAGGTTTACGGATAAGAGTTGGCATATACCAGTCCAAGCTCATCCGGATTATACGGCATGACGCATGTGCCTGTCAATTTGCAACAAATACATTGTTTAGCTTTATAGCATATCTCTCCATTAAGAATCAAAACGAAACAAGCTAAGCAAGCAGGATCAAGATATATGTAAGAGCACTTACACTAGCACTTCATTTGGCTCAAACGTCTCAGTTTTAGGAAAATACTGAAACCTACAGGAGTAATCCTCGTCCTCAATCACCTCTAACTTGGTGTAATCCTCGAAAGAATGAACATTACATTTTCCAAAGATGTTGTTAGCACTCTGGAATCTGGATGTCTGCGTGATCAAACAAGAACACCTCCTTGTCTCCAAGGAACTTCTGCCTACCTGTTAACATTTCCTCTGAGCGGTAATACCACCCCATCTTAACGTTCAACTGATCCAATATGGTCACATAAGAGGATTGGTCCTGGGAGTTTTTACTCGATTTCTCCTCCAAAATTTATTCTCGACAGTTTCTCGTGCAACAAGTTATATTTGCGCGACAAGCATACTGTGTTACAAGTAAGACGTACAGACCTCTTCACATCTTCATTAGTTGAGTGCGCTGACGATATTTTGAAGATTTAGACAAGTTTCCTGTACATCTTTGAGGTTATTTGTGTATTGGGAGAGACTGGGATGCTACAGATTGATATGCTGGTTTTGTCATTCACAGATGGAATAGGCTTTCTCATATATTCATTTATTGATGGCTTTGAGGATGCTGGATGATTGCCATTTGTAAGTGCAACGGGCTCCTTCGAATCATCAACAACTGAGGATTCAGGGCCTTCTATTGCCTCTTTGATCAGGTACCATGTTTGCGCAGATCAGGTCACACAATGCTTTTCTTGATATGCGGCCTCTTTAGTATTCTTCAGGAAGTTATTAAAAATGTAGGCAACCATAACTTTAATAGATATCCAAAGTAGAAAAACTAAAACAATCGAATCGAATCCAGAATTCATGAATTTAATCAAGATTCTAATTGTACTGATTGCAGGTTTGCGATATAAAAAAAGTTGACGGTTACTAAGAGTACAATTATTGGCATATACCAGTCCACGCGTTCTTCGCACTGTATAATCAGCTCATCGCTTATACAGTATGAGGCATCTGCAGTACCTGTCAATTTGCAACAAATACATTGTTTGGCATTATCCACATCTCTCCATGAAGAATCAGAAGTAAACAAGTTAAGCAAACCAAGATCAAGATATATGTAAGAACACTTACACTAGCACTTCATTTGGCTCAAACGTCTCAGTTTTAGGAAAATATATATTGAAACTTACAGAAGTAATCCTCGTACTCAACCACCTCTAACTTGGTGTAATCCTCGAGCGAATGAACGGTACATTTCCCAAAGATGTTGATAGCACTCTGGAGGTCTAGGAGACCAGACAAGGCCACAGCCTTGCCTAAATGGAACTTCCGCCTACTTGTTGAGGTTTCCTACGGGCTGTAATATCACCTCACCTTAACTTTCAAGTTTTTCCGGCTAACGTCCACAATCTGATCCACAATTTCGACATAAAAAATGGGTCCTGGGAGATTTTACTCGATTTCAATTCCAAAGTTAATTTGACAGTTATTCGCGCAACAAGTTTTATTTGCGCGAAAAACATTATATTACAACTAATTTATTAATCAATGGCGTGGAATTCAGACTCATGTGTACTATATACAACAAATACTATGTAGGAATATACATATAAAGGCTCTGTCCAATTCATCTGATTTATCTATAAAAAAAAAGAACTTCATTAATCTATACAGAACTGAACTTATTTGAATTATATATTTCAAGTAGGCAAACATGAACTGATCGAACTAAATGCACCTGAACGGACTGAATTTAGGTGGAACTGAAAAGAGCCTAAAACATATTATACCTAACATATTCAGCTTAAACAAACTCCATAACACATTCACTGAAATTTGAATAGAAAACAATGACAAAAGATTGAGTTAAAGAGTTTTTTTTTATATTAAATCCCACTGAAATTGTACACTGCTCATACATAGCGAATTTATCCGCTAAGAGCCTGAGAGGGGGCTGTGGTCAACTATAAATTTTGAAGGTGCCTTCGACAGATCAAACATCTATTCTAAAAGACATGCTTACAACATATGCAATCAAATGTTTAACGAGCTAGAGGATTGTATATCTTTCTCAATAAATGTATAAAGCAATTCTCTGGACAAAAGCAGGGAACTAGTTATGCGCCATTGTAGTTCACCACAATGATCCACAAAAGTACTAGCCAAAATGTTTGCCTCTCCTGCTCCATGGCTTTTCCAACGAATGGTTTCCAACTATTTACTCTTCTTGCATTTCGCCTCTCTCTACAGAAAAATAATAAGCTCAATAAATCACTCTATGCATAAAATCGTTCAATGAAGAGAAGAGGATTGCAGAACAATGAAAATAACACTTGTAAGAATCTTATGTATCTACCATCAGAAGCAGCCAGTAAAACTAGCATGCCACTGACAAAAATGACAACAATACAATAATATAGTTATACGGCGTATCAGTGGCTCCGCTTCCGACATATGAGGTTCTATTTAACACAAAATACATATTTATTAGTTGTCGCAAGAATGGGGTTTTCATCATGCATGTGGATGAGAACAGTAGAGATTCTATTGAAATTCGCAACTACAGAGTAGATATCGCAATATCTCATAAGTATGAAGATCAACCAAATCAACCTAAAAATAAACATCATTCAGAAGTAGTACCTCACAACTTGCAAGTGCGATAGGCCTTGTCGCATCTTTAATAGTTGAATGCGCAAACGATGCACTGGGTTTGCCATTTGCAAGTGCAATACTGGGCTCCTTTGACTCATAAACAACTAAGGGATCATGGCCTTTTATTGCCCCTTCAGGTTCCCCGTTGAACATTGAGGGCACACAAAATGCTTATCTTGATCTGCGGCCTCTTGAGGATCCAATTCTACACAATCAAGATGAAACCTACCAAAAAAAATCAAGCAATCAATTTCATACACATCATGGATGGAAATAATTGCATGTAAGCAACCATAACTATAAATGATTTTGGAGGCAACTAAAACAATCAAACTGAATCCAACATTTATGAATTAAAGGTCTTGTATAGATTGCAGGTTTGCGATATAAAAAGGTTGACGATTACTAAGGGTTAAATCAAAAGAGTTTGCTATACCAGTCGAAGCAATCATCGCACTGAATCATAACCTCATCTGGATTATACGGCATGAGGCATGTGCAGTACCTGTCAGTTTGCACAAAAAACATTGTTTAGCATTATAGCATATCTCTCCACGAAGAATCAGAACGAAACAAGTTAAGCAAGCACTATCAAGATATATGTAGAGCACTTACACTTGCACTTCATCTGGCCCAAACGTCTCAGTTATAGGAAAATATTGAAACCTACAGAAGTAGTCGTCGCACCCAACCACCTCTAACTTGGTGTAATCCTCGAGCGAATGAACGGTACATTTCCCAAAGATGCATTTAGCACTCTGGATGTCTACATGATCAGACAAGAACACCTCCTTATCCCCATGGAACTTCAGCCTCCCTGTTTGTGTTTCTTCCGGATGGTAATACCACCTCACCCTAACTTTCAAGTTACTCTGTCTATCGGCCACAATCTGATCCACAATTGCGACATACGGTTTGACCCCCGGAGTTGGTAACATCAACACGCAATCGCCAGCTTCAAAATCATATGCCACCATCAAAACAAAATTCAATTCTAAATTCTAACACTCAAGCCACAAAACATACATATAATAGTAATTAAATAACCAACCAAGAATCAAACATTCTCATATTTCCATTAAACCACAAGATACAAAAGCAAAACAATTTTTAAAAAGGCAAAATTCAGTTCTCAATTCTAATTAACACTTAAGCCATAAAACATTCATACAATAGTAAAATAACAAACCAAGAAACCGGCGTTCTCGTGTTTCCAAACCCCAAGAAACAGAAGCAAAACAACTAAACAAAACAAAATTCAATTCTCAATTCTAACACTTAAGCCATGCGTAAATTAATATACATACAATAGTAAAATAGCCAACCAAGAATAAACTGTTCTCATGTTTCCATTAAACCACAACAATACAAATAAACATCTCAAAACATTCATAAAACAGAAAAAAATGCCGAATTAAGATTACTAGAGTTAGCATAACAAGAAACAAATCGGGAATGAATGACATATATGTACAGTACGTAAACTAAAACACTCATGCATAAAATGAATTACATGAGAAAGAACACACCTTTAACAATTTTGTTAGTCCCTCTGATGGTGTACGAATCTACAACCCTAAGAGATCTTGGTTTCCCCATAGAAATCAAGAAGTAAACAATTTTTGAAATAAAATTGAATTAAAACCTCAAATCAATGTAAAATTAATGGAGATTGGCTGCTTCTTTTCTAGCTGATTCAATTGATTGTTTCTGTAAAACCAAGCTAGGGATTGAAAGGTAAAGGGAAAATGATGTTCTAGGGTAGAGAAAAGAAAAGATGAGAGCAAAATCACTGATTCTTTTGGCAGTTGTTTTAGCAATTCAGGAGTGGTTGTTTGTACCTTGCATTCATGAACTTATATACAACTTTTTTGCTGTCCTTTTTTGGATATTTTATGAATATTGTAGACTTTGACCATGAACTACTAAAACTTGTGTAATACTACTTACAACAAATGGAGTTTTGAGTCTTCCATTTTTAATTTGATTTCGGACTAAGACTCCAATTCGTCTGGAATTTAAACAATACTTATTAAATCACATGAGATACTCCGAACCAAATCGTGTTACTTTATTTAATGGCATCACAATTTTAAAATCCATCCATTTATGTGCTATCATTAATTGACTATTGACTATTAATTTAACTACATATATTGAAAATTTTCCAAATTAACAAGTATATCTATGTATTTGGTGTCCAATTAATTGTTTTCACATATTAAGGCTTTCTTTGATTCAAGTGACATAAAATTTTACACATTTTAATTACAAGTTAACATGAACGTATGTTCATAAAATTAGAACTCATGAGCAATATCGGAAGCGTAAATTTTGTTCTATCACTACACATCACATAGTAAGATCACAAGCTTTACATTATTGATTGCATAGTACATCAAATTTACACAATGTATCATCCTAAATCCACATTGTCTATAAGTTTCGTCATGTGAAGATTAGTTAGATAATTTATGGAATGTGATTTTGGACGCGAAGTGAGATGTTGAAAAATATTACAAGTATGCATAAATGGAATTCAAAACAGTTTAAATAGATTTCAACAAAGTCGCCTAAAACTCAATTCACACCAGTTCCCTAAGCTAACATATCTTGTGCGAAATTTATCTTAGTTTGAACTTTGACGCAAAGTATAACCCCAGGATTAATTAGCCCTACACAGATTGATACTTCGTTTGACTACACTTTAATTTAAAGAATTACTTAGCCTGACACGAAGTTTTGCACATCTTAATTACCTTAAATTGAGTGTATGTTCATAGACTTAAAACTCATGAATGATCGCGGTAGCGCCCTATCATGACACCTTGAGAGCACACAAATGCTTATCTTGATCTGAGGCCATGTCGCATCTTCAATAGTTGAATGCGCAGACGATACACTAGGTTTGCCATTTGCAAGTGCAGTGGGCTCCTTTGAGTCATCAACAACTAAGGGATCATGACTAGTGTTGTGCAAACCTTTTGCACTCTTGTACATTGTTACATCGTATCTAATACAATTTTTGCCGTTTAAAAAAACAAACTAAGGGCTCAGGGCCTTCTACTGCCCTTTTAGGATCCCTATTGCACATTGAGGGCACACAAAATGCTTATCTTGATCTGCGGTCTCTTGAGGATCCAACTCTACACATTCAAGATGAAACCTACCAAAAAAAATCAAGCAATCAATTTAATTTCATACAGATCATGCATGGTTGAAAGTTATTGCATGTAAGCAACCAAACTTTAATCGACTTTTAGAGCTGCAGGTAACTAAATCAATCAAACCGAATCCAACATTTATGAATTCAAGGTCTTGTACAGATTGCTTGTATTGCGATATAAAAAGGTTGACGGTTACCAAGGGTTAAATCAAAAGAATTGGCTATACCAGTCGAAGCAATCATCGCACTGAATCATAAACTCATCCGGCATGAGGCATGTGCAGTACCCATGTCAATTTGCAACAAAAACATTGTTTAGCATTATTCCATATCTCTACGTGAATAATCAGAACGAAACAAGTTAAGCAAGCACGTACCATCAAGATATATGTAGAGCACTTACACTTGTACTTCATGTGGCTCAAACGTCTCAGTTTGACGAAAATACTGAAACCTACAGAAGTAATCCTCGTACTCAACCACCTCTAACTTGGTGTAATATTCCTCGAGTGAATAAACGGTACATTTCCCAAAGATATCACAATATCTCATAAGTATGAAGATCAACCAAGTTGAACTAGAGATATATCACCAACATATATCTCATATAGATTAAAGTCAACAAAGTATAAAAGCCAGCTTAGTAATTATAACAAAACGCATCTAAAAATAAACATCATTAAGAAGTAGTACATCACATCTTGCAAGTGCGATAGGCCTTGTTGCATCTTCAATAGATGAATGCGCAAACGATGCACGGGGTTTGCCATTTGCAAGTGCAGTACTGGGCTCCTTTGACTCATCAACAACTAACCTTCTATTGCACCTTCAGGTTCCCCGTTGAACATTGAGGGCACACAAAATGCTTATCTTGACCTGCGGCCTCTTGAGGATCAAATTCTACACAATCAAGATGAAACCTACCAAAAAAATCAAGCAATCTATTTCATACACATCATGGATGGAAGTTATTGCATGTAAGCAACCATAACTATGAACGATTTTGAAGGCAACTAAAACAATCAAACTGAATCCAACATTTATGAATTATAAAAAGTTCTTGTACATATTGCTGGTTTGCGATATAAAAAGGTTGACGATTACTAAGGGTTAAATCAAAAGAGTTTGCTATACTAGTCGAAGCAATTATCGCACTGAATTATAACCTCATCTAGATTATACGACATGAGGCATGTGCAGTACATGTCAATTTGCACCAAAAACATTGTTTAGCATTATAGCATATCTCTCCATAAAGAATCAGAACGAAACAAGTTAAGCAAGCACTATCAAGATATACAGTAAAACCTCTATAAATTAATAATGTTGGGACCGGGATATTTTATTAATTTAGCGAGATATTATTATATCGATAAATTAATAATATATTAATTTAAAGAGGTTTCACGTATGACCTTTACATTTTCAAGTCCAATATGTTGTTTGAAATAATAAATTTAACTACTCTACTTTTATGATACGTCTTTATCACCTTATAACTCCAAATACATCTATATACCGACCTTATAACTCCAGTCATGCCTATACTCAGTCTTTAATTGGAGTTATAAGGTCGGTATATAGACGCATTTGGAGTTATGCCTCCCCCGAGGTTTCAAGCTTGACCTCCTAGATGGATGTATCAATTGCTAGATTAATCTAGTGAAAATGGATGTAATCACTTGCTAGATTATTCTGGTGAAAATAATGAACTTACGAAGTTCAAAGCATTTGAAGAAATCGTGGAATACCATTCAAAATCTGGTCGATAATGAAGTTTTGTGAAGGCTTCAATACTATTGGAACCGGTCACTCGGAAATAAGCTTGTCAAGCTACAACTCTTCACGATCTTTTGTTGCAATACAAGAAGACAACGCCTCAACTCTTGTAATAGGAAGATTTATAGGTTAACTCAACATAGATTTAAAGTTCAACAAAAAACAAACGACTATAAATTTATTTTTCACTAAACAGTCTTAGAATTTTGAAATGCATCACATATTCGTGAATATACATAATTTTTTAGAAATTATTAATTTATAGTTTCGTTGGGACCAATATATATACACTGGGATTTCAAAAAAATTATTATCTTATTATTTTATTAATATAGGTCCAAATTTGTACTGGTCCCAAGTTGGGACTGGACAAATTATTAGTTTTATCGAGGTTATTAAATTATAGAGGTTTTACTGTATATTTATAAATAGTAGAAGTGGGGGTAGGAGTGTGTGATTTAAAAATAATAAAACCTTTTCATTTTTAGAAACGGTGCATTATTAAGCGGACACCCAATGGCATAATGGTGCATTCCTGGGCGGACGTAGGGAGTACAACTTTTAATCAAAAACACTTTTATACGACTTTTAAGCAAAAGCAGGTCAAAACCAACTCCGGAAATCAATGGCAAGCACGCCCTAAGTAAAGCTCAAGAAGTGGTTATGTAGTCCTATACGAGTCCCACCGCACTAATCAATATCTTTTTTAATAGAAATAAATAAATAATATTTCGTCCCACTACTTCTCAATTTTCTATTAGAAATAATGTACTAAAAGACAAAAGTCAATTAAGCTTAACAAATTAAATACATTGAAAAAGTTCACATATTCATAAGGATTTTATAACCAAAGTTCCGTTCATTGTCTTTTATAGCCTGTGAAAAAAATTGTGACAACAAATTGATAATTATTTTATACAGTAAAATATAAATTATTTCCATAAAGATACTTTTGTAAATTTTAATCAAACTGATTCATGTAAAAATAAATATATGTGCTTCGTTCGTGCTAAACCGTATCTATTACTATTTAATAAGAAAAGAGGTATAGGTAGTTATTACACTAAAAAAAGCGGTTACCATAAAATTAGGGGAAAAAAAACTGAATGAAAGAAGTGATGGAAAACAGAAAATAGTGGAAAGATTGGGATGTATATATTCATGATTAATTACTAAAATTAGACATTCAGATCAAAATTTTAATTTTGTTTTTAATTTATTTTAAGTTATAATAATTTGTTTTGACAAGTAATAAGAAATACAAAATTATAAAAAATACACGAAAACGACGTGTCAAAAACATAACTTTATACTTCGAGTTGCATTATAAATTATTATTCACGCGGGAACCGCGTGTCAGCGTTACTAGTAAATATTAAAAGTATCACGCGGGGATCCGCGTATCAAAGAGTACTAGTGATAATAAAAGAAAAAAAGAGTGATCAGGATTCCTACAGACTGATTAGTACTCGATTAAGGTTTAGTCAGTTATCAGAATTTCTTAATTCAAGAATAATAACCGGAGTTTTGAAAAGCATGATTCTGGGCATCTGCCAGAAGGCCAAAGCATGATTTTGGCCCTCTGGCAGATGGCCAAAGTACTATAGCTTGGTTTTTAACGTAAAGTAATACGTATGCTCATGTTCAAATTCTGTCAAATAATTGTCCATGTTCAATGTTTGTATTATATTATTGTTCATTGAAATTATTCAATTACTTTTCATTATTCAATTACTTATATAGAGTTTTCTGGATATAGTTTTAAATTTGATAAGTTTTAAGGTTAAATGTGATATTTATCAAAAATATATATATATTTGCAATATACATAATTAATTATTCTGTACGTAATAAAAGTTGTTCTACGTACAGCAATACAAAAAAAAAAAACCGAAAAAATGTACATTCCATCATTTTTACATTAAAAACCATTTGTTCAATAAACAAATTATCTTACTTTAGCGTGTCACGATTACTAGTGGTTGCGAAAGTTATGACTTATGGTTTGACGGTGTATCAAATCACAATTTCTTTTATTATTTCGGGAAATTAAACATGTAGTTGGCGTTGGCGTGGGTGCGTAAAAACTAAAAAGTAAGATTAGGGTTCATTATTCACAAATCACACAGAACAGAACACTCCATTTCTCCAACGCTGGTGTCTTGTGCTCTAGCCGGAAGAAAGTCTCTTTGCATCGGTGCTTTACAGAACAAAGGTAAGTCTCCGCTCTCCTAGGCTAGCTCATCCCTCGATTTCACATCGTTTCTTACTTAATTCAACCCAATCCAATCCAATCCAATCGAGTCTTCTTTACAGATATCCCTTTTCCGGCGGCCCCCTCTATGTCAAAGCTATTCATTATTTCGTCTCGCCGGACAACGGACATATTCTAAACACGGTATCACCACTCACTCTTCATCAATTTTCCTTTCTATTACATCCTCTCTTTCTTCTGCCCCCGACGCAGTAACCTATACTTTTTTCCTTATTAGTTGTGTCCAGTTTGAGAGCTAAACTGATGAGGCAGGTATCATTACGAGTTGCCTGCAGGAAGATGAAAGATAACCAACTGAATGATTTGTAGAAAAATTGATTAAGCTTATTGTGGTATTGTTTTTTCTGTAGGATATAGAATTTTTTTTTTGAAGTTGATTTTGATTGGAATACTAGTTATAGATGGAGTTTTAAATGGACTTGTAAACCCTGTAGTAGTTCACATCAACTGTAGGAGCTGCTTCGTCGCCGGGAAACTTATTTCAGACTAGTTAGATATATACTAGTATGTATTGCTGTATTATCAAAGCATTATCAGTCCAGTTGTGTGATAAAGTTTCTCAACTTTTGGAAACTTATTTCTGACTAGTTAGATATATACTGGTATGTATTGCTGTATTAGCAAAGCATTATCAGTCCAGTTATGTGAGTTTCTCAACTTTTCGATGATCTGTTATTTGTCTGGTTTATATAGAAAAGTTGGTTGCGTATCTGTTTACCTTAAGTCAGCTTGCTCCTCTTGTTCCCCAATCATTGGATATCAACGTTATCCTCTTGGGCATCTGAGCGTTCGGATATTCGTTTGATTTTTCAGTTCTGTTTGTTTGGAGGGGTTGATAGTTCTTAGACAAGATATATCAAGCTCAAGTTCGACATATTGATGCAAAATGCAGTCGTACAAGTTCTGATACTCATTCTCATTGCCTTGATTTTGGGCTACTTCTACTTCTAATTCCATTTCCATTAATTACACAGGAGGAAGAAACATAAATGTGGTACAGATCAGCATCTTTCATCCTCGATAACCAGCTGCAGCCCCAACAGCAAACCGACACAGTTACTCTCTCCGGAAGCCGCCCTGGTTCACCAATGGCGTCTGAAAACCCTAACCCTAGCATGTCTCTCTACTATCAAACACGTGCTGCTCACTATGCAGTCGTGTCTAGTGATTGGCTGGCTCAGGCGCAAGCTGCCGTTGGCCAACCCATTGATGAACCACCGCGTTCGGTGAACGATGTTTCTGGTGAAGAAGAAAGTAAGGGTTTTAGTGTGGTGGATGAGTTCAATAATTGGCGGAAACAACCTGAGTTAGCTGAGGCTGTTGCCGCGATTAGGGCTTTGGCTTCTGTAATTAGGTCAAGTCAGGCTACAACCATGATGGAACTGCAAATTGAGCTAAAAAAGGCTGCTGATTCTCTCAAATCCTGGGATACTACATCCATCTCTCTAACAGCTGCATGTGATCTGTTCATGCGCTATGTGACAAGAACTTCTGCTTTGGAATATGAGGACTTCAGTTCAGCAAAATCTCGGCTTCTTGAGCGTGCTGAGAAGTTTGGAGAAATATCACATAAGGCTCGGAGAATAATTGCAATGCTCAGTCAAGATTTTATTTTGGATGGCTGCACCATTTTGGTGCATGGCTTCTCTCGAGTGGTGCTGGAAGTATTGAAAACAGCAGCTCAAAATAGAAAAGTGTTTCGAGTTTTCTGTACAGAGGGAAGGCCCGACAGGACTGGACTTCGATTGTCAAATGAGCTTGCAAAGCTTGACGTTCCTGTCAAGCTCCTAATAGACTCTGCTGTTGCATATTCAATGGATGAAGTAGACATGGTGATGGTTGGAGCAGATGGAGTTGTTGAAAGTGGAGGAATAATAAACATGATGGGTACGTACCAAATTGCTTTAATTGCTAAGAGCATGAATAAACCAGTGTATGTGGCTGCTGAGAGTTATAAGTTTGCTCGTCTATATCCACTTGACCAAAAAGACATGGTGCCTGCTTTGCGCCCAATTGATTTTGGAGTTCCAATTCCGTCTAAGGTTGCAGTTGAAACGTCTGCCCGGGATTATACACCTCCACAGTATCTTACCCTGCTGTTTACTGATTTAGGTGTTCTAACTCCATCTGTTGTAAGTGATGAGCTCATCCAGCTTTACATTTAATTTGGAGCCCAAAGTACAACGCTTTCTACATTAGCTGTCTCTCTTGATCTCTCTGGGTACCAACATTCCGACTGTGTTGTTTTCTTTCTGGATTCTGGAATTGCGCTCTTTTATTGATACAATGTTTTGATGTTCGATATTATTGCCTTGCAGAATTCTTTTTGTATCACTTGTTTTGTAACATAGTATCAGTGTTTCTTCAGCTTGTTTGTTGATGGCATTAGTCCATAATAATTCGCATACTCAGTGGTTTAACCTCATTATGATCTGTGCAATATACTGAGCTTGTAGAGTTTTGAGTAACCAAATTATATCTAGAATTCCAACATGTTTGCTTTTGACAGGAAAGGGGATTAACGCTTGTGATGAATAGAGGGAAAGTCTTAGTTTGAAAGTTACTTAATTTAGTTAAATTTGGTACTGGACTTATATGTCAGTATCAGGATAGGGTGTGTGTGATGGAGTTACTTGTTTAATCTTAGTTGCAGTTACATTACATGTGTGTGAAAGTTGATTAAAGTAATGTAATTGTGGATGCAGACTTAAGAGTAAATGATTTAAGCCATTTACACCAACATTGTTAGAGCATTCACATCAGATCACCTAAAATCGATTTTATGCCTAAATATTGGCAAAAAATTGTGAAAGAGTGAAAAAATGTCATGCAGCAGATTCCCTAAATTGGATGGACCCGCAGGAAAATTATGGGGAATTCTTTTCACATGCCAAGATTTAAGAATCTACTAAAAAATTTCCAGTACACTTTTTCTAAACCGGTTTATTATTTTTGAATTTTATATATAAAATAGGGAATCTGATTTTATTTCATTACTGAATACGTG
>JAYMSL010002170.1:0-14922 GCA_036897195.1 Plantago coronopus
ATCGTCAGTTCATATATAGGTACTATTTTATGAGAAATATTTTATGTATCACTAATGTGTAAGAAGTTTTTAAGGAAGACACCAATTTATAATTCTCCCAAAAAACAATCTACACGGATACAATCACTAAATTTAGACATATATATATAAAAGATGCATGATAATTTCAAACTCCAAGTAGCATTTTGCATGCATCAATTTTATTTTTTTGAGCTAGCATCAGAAAATTAAATATTAGTTGCTTAAACTTTCCAAGAGCAAGCAACAAAGACAAATAATTCAAGCCTCATTTTGGTGGGTGTTTTTTAGGGATAACGTTACACATGATATATGTCGATGTTCTAATGGTTGATGCATGTTCATATTTTGATGCTTGTATTTCAATGATGCATGATCATATCTTGTTGCTTGTTTATAGTAGATGCTTGTTTTTTAAGGATGCATGTTCATTTTTTTTGGTATTTGTTATGTTTTATAAATTCTGCTTTTATAGACGTTGTTTATCGGTGACGCATACAAATATTTTGCTAAAAAAATAATACTCTTTTTCTTGTTAGTGATACTCATAATTCAGTTTTGTTTTACAATAGAAATTTTTAACGTCAATATTCCTCTATAATCTTTCCAAAAGTCTAAACACATTAAGATGCTTGTAAATTGTAATACTTTTCAAAAACAGAGCTAACAAAACTCCAAGTAGCATGATGCATGCATCAATTTAAATTTACACTGACATTTCCATCCTAAAGTATGCCGGCAAAAAATGTTTTTGACAAAATGACTAGAGATGGTGCTTGATATATATGTGCAGTAGGAATGATAGATTAGGGGGAGTTTGTTTATTTGAGTCAAATATTAAGTTAAGTTTTGAGTTATGAGTAAAATAAGGGAGGTTTATTGTACGGAAATTTACTAAAATTTAGATATATCACTAATTTGCAAAACGTTTTTCACTAATTTGCAATATATTTTTTATGTATCACTAAGTTGTAATAAAGTTTGAAAGTAACACTATTTCATAATTTTCTCAAAATTTTATATGGAAAGAATTAGGTAAAGTTTTAGATAATATTTTATCTGTTTATAAGTAAACTGATGTGAATTTTCTAAGTACAAAACACAAATTATTCCACACTTTAGTATGTAGCTCTCCCAAAACCTGGAGGCCCATGTATGATAGGCCTGCAAAACTACAGTGGGGAAAAATTGAACCAAACCTAATTTGAGGTGAATTTTCCTCCAACAGTCCTTCCAAGCAAACAAGAATTCAAGACTGGGCTTCCTCATTTCTCCACGAGCAAGGTGAAATGCTTGATTGAAATAATTTTTCTCTAGTACCTGTCATACGCCTTCTTCAGTTCTTCTTGTTCTTGAAAGTAGAACGTAACAGTAAATATGGGAAGAAACTATCTTTTTTGGTCTTAAATTGATTTCTCACCTATTTTAATTCTTCTTTTGCATTTTTTATTTTTGACAACTATATTTGTCAAGTCTTGATTATTCAGTGCATAGAAGAGATAATTATGTTGTCAAGCTTATATGTCTGCTCTGCAACTCGCCAATTATCAGAGGTTCATGAGTTGAGACTTCTCTTGCAACTGTAATGATTTATGTGCATCAGCCTTGCACAGTTATTCTGCATTCCATATGTTTGAAAGTACATTGTTAGTTTGATGCAGATTTTGGGCTTTTAGTTTAATGGTATGTGTTGATTATAACACTTTATGTATGTTCTAGGACTAGTTATTGTGCCTCATTTCACGGCCTAGGTTGTGCCAATTGATTGTCCATCCCAGAAAGAATCAGATAGGGGTGCTACAGGAATATTACCTTGAAACTCGAATCCCTTAATAATTTGGGTTGAAGTTTTCTTTGACTAGGTTCTTATAATTGCTTTCCAGCCAGCAAGAAAAAACCCCCTTTATCCCTTGAAAAATGATTCGATGTGCCATGTGCATAGACAAAAGGGGAAATGTAGTTGATGGATTGGGCGTAAGAATTGATTTTTTGGGTGAAATTAGGCGGGTGCGGTTAACCTCTGAGCGAAAGTTGGCTAGTTAAATCAAGTCAGGGTAGCATGTCTTATATTGCACCAGAATAATATACTCAAAGGTGGACTCCCTTTCGCAGTGTGATATGTTATTCCCAGTTTCAGTATGGTGGTGAGAAATTTTGAATCTGTGAACAAAGGTTTCCTTTTTTGTAACAGTGACTTATTACAATGAGGTGAATCAAAGGTTGATGTGTTGTAACTTGTAAGCTCAGCGCTTAAGGGTGTATGGGGGATATATACTCATATTCCTTCAGTTTTCTGAATCATTAGGTCAGCCACTAGCTGACATCTCCATAGCTTTTGCCGTTTCCGACATCAACATCACTTCTATGGGTGTGCGCCTCCTCCGTTCACTTGAAAAGACACATTTACATGCCACTAAATACTTGTTATCACCACTAGCCTCAGCATTTTTCTCCTCTTTCTGCAAGAATGAACACCTTCGAAAATTCTCACTGCCAGTCCACACCCCACCTGTTGCCAAAAAGCTTCCCTTCACTGCAACTGCTCATGTTGTGACATGGCAGGATCCATACCATTGGATGTCTGAAAACATCAATGACCCAGATTTCATCAGTTATCTGAACCAGGAAAATTCCTATGCCAATTCGTTTATGCAAGACACAGGAGAAACACAGAGGGCTCTTTACTCTGAAATGGTTTCAAGAATGCCTTCAATTATCACCACCCCTCCTGAAAGATGGAGCTCCTGGTATGAATTTAATTTCTGCATACTATGTGCCTTTCTATGTTGTACAGTATGTGCATGTATCTTTGATAATGAATCTCATACTAATTTACTTCTCAAGTCCCCCCCAGAGGACCCGTAAGAATTACGAATCAATTACACCATATAGCATGCACCATGATCAAAATTCTGCCATGAAGTTTTGGAATTCCCCTATGTGGCTGAAAATGCACTCTTACATATGCTATTCACAGTATACGCTAGTCGAGATTAGAATTATGCACGTAGATGCGCAGACATTATATTCTGTGGTCTTTCCATGCAAGTTCGAACAGAATGATTTCAACTGTGTGGATTTTAATTATGGAGATTCAGCATATTCTTTATTATGGTTTTGTTTATCTCGCCAATCTCCATTCTCGAAATTTTAGCAATGCAGGGATTTTCTTGTGAATATAGACTGTAAATTGTGTATGTTTTATCGTACTTATGTCAAATTTGAGAGTCTAAGTTTGTGGCACAGTGAGAAGTAGGCATGTCAGAAATTACATAGTAACATTTTATTTATGTATGATTCTTCCTGAATGCTTGTCTTTGTACTATTTTAAAGTCAAATGCATGAATATAGATAATCGTTTGGGTGTGCTGTTAGTGCAAAGCATGCAGTTGTAAGGAGCCACTATTTGAAAAGGCGATATATCTTTCTCACTGTACTGTTTTTTGCTTGTAAAATAGGTTGTACTATCAATGCATTCCGGAAGGAAAGGAGTATCCTGTTTTATTTAGGAAACCAGCTGTTGAGAAGACCGGTTGGATAAACAGTGTAGCCAGTTGGGTCAATGGAGGATTTGGAATGGAGCAAATTTTGCTCGACTGGAATGAGATTGCTGGAAAACATGGCAAGCTCTTATGCTCATCTATTTTTTTATCCATGCTACGTAGTTTTATGTGAAAATTTATTTTCAGAGTGAATGCTATCCGTTCCGGGAGATGGTTCAGTCCTTCATAAATGCACCTTTTATCTGAATCCTAATACTTTTTTTAATAGTTTGAGTCCACCAGACGAAAGTTGAGTAATTTATTTGTTGGGAACATGGTGTTCTCCATCTCCATCCTTTCCCTCTATTAAAAATTGATAAGTGAAAGAGAATTCGGTTGAGATGTTTATTTATTTGTGACGGCGATCATATTTGAGTACATAGATGCACGTGTAGCAGTATCCACTATAAATACATTCTTCACTTTTGCAGGATATGTTCATGTGGGTTCATGCAAAATTTCACCAGACCACAAATTTCTTGCATACACACTTGACACTTGTGGGAATGAACAGTTTCAGCTCCAAATTAAGGACCTTCATAGTAATACTACTCTTTCACGATCAAAAGTTGAGGGTGTTGTTAGTTTGGCTTGGGCCCAGGATAGCCGTACTTTATTTTACACTCTATGTGACCAGAACCAAAGACCTTGTAGGTAAAATTCTCTACCTATCTGTGTGTGTAGTTCTCCAGGGTATGATGTATCCAACATGCTCTCTTACTGTTATTGTTTATTGCAGGGTATTGTGCACTAAACTGGGATCCGATTCAGGAAATGATGCCACAATATTTACAGAAACCGATTCCCACTTTTGTGTAGATATAACAAGCACGAAAGATGGCAAGTTCGTGACAGTGAATTCTAATTCAAGGACTTCATCTGAGGAAGGAACTTATTCAACTTTCCTAGTCATTATTCCGTTAAAATAAATGTAAATTTTCCTGCGCTTTTGTTTTGTGTAATTACACATTTCTTTCTAATATGCAGGTATATGTCATAAATGCAACGGATTCACAAGCTGATGTGAGAAGGTTCTGTGAACGAGTGCCAGAAGTCCAGTACTTTCTAGAGCATCATGGTGGATACTTTTACATACTAACTAATGCTCCTCCTACAAACAAAAATGTAAAGTTTTCAGGCAATGGTTATTATTTAACCAGATGCATACATGAGGATTTGCAGTTAGCTAATATGCAGGTGATTCTTGTGCACTAAGCTTTGTCTCAATTAAGTAAAAGCCATATGGATTATAGCTGTATTCTTTTTCGTGAGGAGATATAATATCGAAGGACTACTTTTTGAGTTTGAGTCCATCCTGTTCCTGCATGCTCTTTTGCTTCATATAGAAGAATTTGTAAAGTCCGTAGATTTCTATAGACATTGTCTTTTCCAATCCATTTGATCAAATGAACCATTACCTTTATGCAGCAGAGCATGTAACCAACAAAAGTTTTGTAAATGATTCTTTTTCTAATTTTTTTTTTTTAAAAAAAACTGTAATTTCTTATATGTACTTAACTTTCAGCTGTCCCTGCAAGTATGCATCTTTCAGGGTCTCAGACTCTCATGCAAGCACAGAAAAAGCTTATCTTTTTCTTTCCGTGCCCTTATCTATCTCATGTTATAAATTATTCTGAATACTCTTGAAGCTTTACTTTGCATATCAATATCAGAAAATTTTCAGCTCGTTACTAAACTGTTTTTCAGACCATCATGCTGCCTGGGGAAGACGTGTGCTTGGAGGATATGGACATGTTCAATGAACATCTAGTTCTTTATCTGAACAAGAATGGCTCCTCTTCAATATGTTCCATCAACATGCCTATTGATGCTAATCTTGAGGTAATCAGCAAAGACCTTAAGCTGCTCAGATAGGTGCATCATGAAAATGACCAAATTAATAGTTCCCTTTATTCTTTACATTTGTACAGTCATATTTTTCGGATAGGATTATGTCTTTTTTTTATTCCAATTATTTTAATGGCCTTGAAGTGTCCAGAAAACCATGAAGAATTGACCCCTTGCCACTTTTTCTAAAAGAAACCAGTAGGTATCATCACTGAGTTATGGGAGATTTTATATATAGAGAAATGGAAAAAGGATATTCACTTTTTAGACTAGGATAGACGGGCATGGAATATACAGCAGTCCACACAACATTTTACTAATATTTGATGTCATGAAAATGATCACTGCTTTATTGTGCTGATAATCAATTACTTACTGCAATGGTGATTCATTTTTGATGGAATCTATTGGCATCATTGGTATGGTTAATATCATTATCTTGTACTCAAGTGTCATTTTCTTCGGTTCCTCTATGCAGAAACAATTGCAGATTGATGATTTTAACCCCTGGCATTTTCCTCTGCCCTCAAACATGTGCACAGTCACTCCAGGATCTAATCACGACTTTATGAGCCCAGTGTACCGTGTTGTCCTCTCATCCCCTGTGGTACAGTTTCATGTCATTACACTGTGAACTTGGGCTATGATTTGATGCAACCGCTAGTCACTTATAATTGATATTTGACGATAAGTTGTTCATTGAATTTGTTATTTTTTTAGGGCTTGTATTAAGCTTCTCTATGTGAAAATTGGCATGTGTTGGTGTGCTGGTCTATTATGTGGTACAAGTGCTTATTATTTTCTGCGTTTGGCAACTCAAGTTACAAGTCACTCAACTTGCACATCTTCTGTAGTTTATTAATTATCTGGATGGCACTTGCTAAATTGTGATATTTAATCTGGTTTATTATGTTTTTCATGTGGAACTTCACATTCTTCACCTTCTCAGATGCCCGATCTTCTTGTGGACTATGACATGTCAAGAAGAACCTTCTCCATTGTCCAGCAGGAAGATGTGAAAAATATAGCATCTAATGGCATCAAGCATTTTTCACTGAATCGTGACAACGATCCTAGTCAAGCTCTCAGCTTTGCACTAGATAATGAAACCGATACTATAGAAAATGATGGTCATGACTGGAAGGAGTTCTCTCTGAAATATGTTTGTGAAGAGAAGGAAGTGGTTTTCCGTGATGGGGTCAAAGTCCCGCTAACCATACTTTTCTCACGAAGCTCTTATCAAAGAGGCCAATCCCCTGGTCTTCTACAAGGCTATGGTGCTTATGGTGAAGGTCTGGACAAGAGCTGGTGTCCAGATCGTCTGAGTTTACTTGACCGAGGCTGGATTTTTGCATTTGCAGATGTGAGGTATCTATTCAAGAATGAAATTTGTAGAACTACAATGTACTGTTGATTTTGTTTGAACTTCATGACGGGATTTCTGACGTACTGCATACTTCCTGGCTCAGGGGTGGTGCAGGTGCAGACCCTTCATGGCATAGATCTGGGTGTGGATTAAACAAGTTAAACTCCATTCATGATTTTATTTCATGTGGCGAGTATCTAATCAGCGAAGGATTTGTCCACAAAAATCAGCTCAGTGCTTTCGGTGTCAGTGCTGGATGTCTTCTCGTTGGGGCTGCTCTCAATATGCATCCAGAGTTGTTTCGTGCTGCTATTTTGAAGGTACTCTAATGTACTATGTCTGAAATGTACATGCGACACACTAGTTTCTTTTCTCGGTGTACTTAGTGAATGATTGTGTGCTTCTGATACAGGTTCCTTTTCTTGACATACTTAACACACTATTGGATCCAAATTTACCTCTAACTACATTGGACTACGAAGAATTTGGAAATCCTCAGTTAAAGCCCTACTTCGACTATATCCGCAAGTACTCTCCGTACGATAACATTCCTCGAGGAACTTGCTGCCCTTCGGTCCTTGTATCTTCCTCGTTTAACGACTCCCGGTAATCCTTCATGATTTCCACTAATATATTCATTTGTGTTTTCTTTCCCATGTTCATTACAAGGTTCTCTTTTCTTTCTTTCTTTATGTAAACACAAATCACATGCCTTATGATGAAGTCTGCGTTTCTAATGTTCGTTATATCTCAGAGTTGGTGTCTGGGAAGCCGCAAAATGGGTAGCCAAGATACGGGACACAGCGTGTTCAAGCTGTTCACGCTCCGTGATCCTCCAAACGAATACAAGCGGAGGACACTTCCGTGAAGGTGGTCGTTTCGCTAGTTGCAGAGAAACAGCTTATGAGTATGCTTTCCTAATGAAAGCTATGGAGGCAACTCAAAAGTGAATCTAAAGACAAGCTATGATTCTTTGTGACTACTTAGAATTATTCCACAGAATATAATAGAGTTTAGAGACCACTAAAAGGTGACTGGTGAATCAAGAAACAGTCATTGCAAGAAAAGGAGTCTAATTTTAAATTAAGCTATGTTTGTGGAGAAGGACAAGAATGTGATTCAGTTTGTTTATGGTAGTTATGGAAATTTGTCTGAGCTTTCTAGGAAGCTTCTGCTATCGTAAAACTGGCTTGGCTTTTGGAAGACTTTATTGTTTGGTCGGTCTAATGCAAATATGCTTTCTTTTGAACTATAGGAGCTTTTCTGAGTTTATACAGTATGAACAATCTGCAAGATGCTTAATTTTTTTTTTTTGAAACGGCAAAAAGATAAAAAAAAATACGCAACTATTTTTCACTTTTTCTAATTAGTAAGTCTGGTATAATACTATTGTTTATGGCTAGATGTATATTATATTGTAAACATATGTATTTTGATTTACAATATATGGTGTTGTCGAACATAAGTCTTGACGTTTTTTATGATATATTATGTGGGAGGCCGGATGATTCGGTCAAAATACCGAGGAGATATTTTTATGAATGCGCTGTATAAAATCTGATGGAGCAGGGTTGGTTTTGTTATGTTGCGAATGGATTGGAGCTAAATGCCTTAATTTTGTCACAATGTGGCTTCTTCTTCATCTAGACGGAGATAAATATGTGCTCTATTTGAATATGTTGTAAATTCTCCGTTCCGTCCGAAGTTTTTCATTTAAATTTTCAGTCAACAAATAAGAAAGTAAATAGTTTTGAAATTAGATATATTTATAGACAGTCGATTTGAGAAGTTAATGGAACAGACAATTTTTAAATATATTTATTGATATAGAAGCAAGTAGAATGTCCAAAAATGTAAATGTGAAGCTTTAATTGATATAAATGTAAATGAAAATTTTCAGACAAGACAAAAGAAGAAGTATAATGTAAATATTACTCGTTTTCATAAGCCATTTCTAAAATAGTTTTTTTTAGAAGATTTCTAAAATAGTTAACTTAAATAACTTTGCACTACATTAATGTTTATGGAGGACAACGCGTTTGTTGAATAACTTATGTACAACTTGGTTTATCTATTCTTGTCTCGGAGTTGTACATATTTCTATGCCAAGTCAAAATCTAACAAGATAATCTGTCCTTCCTTTTTGTTGGTTCTCAACTAATAAACTGAAAAGAATCTATGCCCATACTTCTTAAATTAGCCTCAATTCGGCGACAATATAACAATGATACGAATCATACATGTCGTTTGAATGATAGTGTCCATTTTATATACGGAAGTTCACGCAGACTACTATTTAAAGTGTAATTCGAAGATTTTATCCGAAACGCAAAAAACTACAAACTAAGTCAGCCACATTTGTAGTAGATTGCCATTTTTATAGTGAGGTCATTGCAGCGATTGGTATGACTATCAGACTATGAAAGAGGAGCATTTTTCATTACTTTAAAGATGCCTTTTTTCCTTCATAACGAAGAGACCCAAATCAAAATATCTTTGAACTGGCATATTCCGCTAAATTATAAATTCATTTTTTAAAGTTTAAACTATATAAATATAATATAGCAACAAACAAATTCCATTTCAACAAGAAAGATTACAACGTTCATCAAATTCCCCTTTTACAGAGAAGACTCCTTCACAGCTCAAATCCAATCCCCTCTGTAAATCTCGCCGGAACTTCTTCCCAATATGCCCCTCGCCGACCCCAACCGCCCCGTTACTGGCTACCCAGCTCCCGCCCAAAACGGCCACTCCGCCAACCCTCCACCACCCACCGGAACTGCCTACCCTTACGCCGCTCAACCGCCTCCACCGCTGAACAACTACCAGTCCTACCCCCAGAACAACTACCCGTACTACCCTAACTACCCGACCGAGGACTCCATCCGCCGCGCTAACTGTCTCCGCCGTATCTTCGCCTTCATCATCGCCGTTATCATCATTTTCGGCACCATCACCTTCATCGTCTGGCTCGTCCTCCGTCCTCAGCTGCCTGAATTCCGGGTTGATTCGTTCACCATGTCTAATTTCACTCTCGATCAGAACTCGATGCTATCCTACAGCTCCCATATCAACCTCACTGCGCGAAACCCTAACAAGAAAATGACGCTAATTTACACTAGAATGGAGGCGATGCTGTTCTACAAGGACTCTGGGCTTTCAGGTACTAGTTTGGCGCCGTTTCAGCAGGGGACCAGGACTGAGAATCAGATTGAGGGGAATTTCGCTTCTACGGGGACTTTTGTTGAAAGGCCGGCTGCGAACGGGATTACTTGGGAGAGGGATCAACGAGGGAATGTTAATTTCAACTTGAGGATGGAGTCTAGGGTTAGGTATGAGGCCAAGGCGTGGAGGACTAGGTGGAGGTTATTGAAGGTGTTTTGTCCGGATTTGGTGCTGGCAATGCCAAGTAACCGGAGTTCTGGGACGCTATCGGGCGGTGCGAAGCAGTGTCGTGTAGGGATTTGAGGTGAATTTGTTTTAGGCTTTTAAGATTTTCTCTTTTCTTTTTTGAGCTTTCTGTTGATTGAATGCTTTTTGTAATGACATGAGCTTCGATGTGGATTTTCGATGTGTATAGTTACATTTTTTTGTTCATTTTGTGCTATCAACCTCTAGTTTACTATTGATGTGCTTGTTTTAGTTTCTTTATAGATGGTTTTGGCTTATGAGATTGTTAACTATATAGTATATTTGATACGCATGTTCCTTCGTGCATTACCTAGATTATGTATCTGGATTTTCCAAGTTATAGGAAGCTACAAACACTATATGCATCGCGCGCCATCATGTGTAATCGTTACTTTTACTATTGGTCTAAGAGCGCAAGAAATGCAGTTGAAGTAGATGAGAGGCTATATTTATATATCTTATGCAAGAAATACAGTTGAAGTATATGAGAGGCTATATTTATATAACTTACTTTTTCGCTTTTTCGCTTTTTCGTTTTCTGTTTTCTGTTTTCTATAGGATTATTCAGAATGGTGTGATCTTTGCACTTAGAGATGCACTTAGATATGAAGTAGACGAGACTTTGTTCAGATAACTTACCTCTTTGTTTTCTGTTTGATGAAGCTTAGTAGATAGAATTACTCATGATGGTGTAACCTTCGCACGTTGATTAATTTTGTCTTTTGATTTGCATGAATTATTGGTGTATATATGTACTATCCGTCTGTCCATAGTTTCTCATAAAAAAAAGATAATTAGATTGTATGTATGAACTATCCTTAAACGGTTAAACCTTTCTTGAAACGGTAATTGGACCATCTCTGTGTCCTTAGTGGTGGAGGATGCCTTTTCAATGTATTATGAATTTGGTTATCTTTCTCTTATTCTGCATACAAATATGACAAACAAGGTAAAATTTGATGGTTGTGCTAGACGGGGGTGACTTTAGTAGCAACAGGAGATTAGTTTTTATGCTTTTTTTCCTGCCATAGGAACATCCGTTTGCATAATCAGATTATTGGACCTAGCTGAGCGTGGTAAATAAGAAGTGGGAAACGGCGAATAGCAAGAAATAGAAAGTAGAGAAAACGTGCTTGTTAACATCTTTTGAATTTCTCATAGTTCAAAGATTCTATTGTCATTGGCTTGAGCTGTAAATGGTTCTCAAAATGTGTACATCTTGCTGCACTACATTGTGAATTTATTGTGTGTTTTATTTATCTTTCTACCTGCTTCCTTTTACACCTGCTCAGTGCACATTAACTATGCAGCTGTTCTCAAGTTAGTAGGTTCTTTCTTAATTCGACCACCCATCACTGACATCCTCACTCCCTGAATCATTGTTCCTTCTCTCTAGTTTCTTGGTTTGCGCTCAACCCATGTTCATGGTCCTTGAAAAATCCTAAATTTTCTGATGTCTTTCAGTTTAGTAGCTCAAATGATTGCTAACCATTTTTACAATGTACTGCAAATTGTATGGTTGAAAATCTCTTGCTGAATGTAGCTTATATATTCTGTTTTCCATTACGTGCATGCTTCCTAGTTTATCCGTTGATGCCTGACTTTTGCTTTTGGACTTTGTTTATTTTTGCGATTTTTTTCAAAACTATGAATATGCTGAGATACACTATGAGCAATGAAAGTCGTAGATCAATCTATGTTATTTAGATGTAAAGAATCTTTAGAATGCCGTATTACCTAGGGTGGAAGGTAGCAATAAAATGAGAGCAACGTGTATAAAACATCATATATGTGACTGAGTTGTGATGTATTGTGGTCCTTTTTTTGTGTGGTGGTGTTGATGTTCTTTATTCTGGGCTGATGAGCAGCAGCCTACCTCACATCTGACATACTTATTAGTGGTAAAGAGCAAAGTGATCAATATAGTATGGCCTGAAAAAGATGTTTGATCTTGTTTTCTTCTGAGACGTGTTTATCGGAGACTTTCTGCTATCTATTGTCAAGATGGTATGGACGTGATTATTTTAGTTAAACTTGTCCATTTTTGTGTGAATAGGTTGACCAGCAATTGTTTCAATGAAATCAAGGACACACATGATCTGAGGAGTGAGGAGACTTTGGGAGTCCAGAAGAATCATCTATTGCCTAATGCTAAAAGCTAACCTTTTTCTCTGCTATGATCCTCCTTCCAGTAGTTGCGAAAAGTCTATTTCCAGGAGATGTTTTAGCTTATTTTACCTGCGAATGGAACTTCATTTCTTTATTTGTTATGATCTGCATCCCGCATGATATTCGATTTTGACGTAGGAAGATGATGCGAGACTGAATTCCCCTTGTAGACAAGTGCAGTTTACCTGTGCTACTTAGAGCAGGTGTTGTGAGTTACAACTTGCGAGTCGTGTAACTCAACCAGCTTCCTGTTGTAGATAGACATTGATGGATGAAATGTATGGTGTAAAGATGATCTTTGGTTCTTGTTCATGATTGAATTTTCCATGGACCCCTTGACATGTTTGTTGTTGTCCATAATATCACTACTAGAATGTTCAGTATTAGCAGCCACACGCATGAATTTTAGAATCTCTAGATCCGTCGCTGCTAGTGCTAATGCTAACTGGGATTCAGTTTCTTGTGCACCTGCACGCTAGGATTCGTGCCATGAGAATGCCTGGTGATCGAAGTTTGAGTATTCCGGTAACATGTATTGAATTGAACAGATAACAGTACATTACCCGACGTCTATTACCCGACGCTCTAGTGACGGATTCAGTATTCTTGTGCACCATTTTGGTTTCCTGAATCTAAACGTCTATTACCCGACGCTCTAGTGACGGATAACAGTACACTGATAACTAAAAATTGTGTTAGCAAAGAAAGCTAGAGGATTATTCACGACACTAGTAATGGTAAATTCAAGATGATATCCAAGCAGTAATTATTAACAAATATGTGGCTTCAAAGTGAAGAAAGATTGATGAACACTTACTATTTCTACTACATCATTTGATTTACCATACTCAGCAAAACCTGATGTTTTTCTCATATCAAGCATTGGTTGAACTTTCTGTATTCTCAATAACCTAGTGAGTAATGTCTGTGAAACAAAAAGAAACTTGTTTTCACCGTAAAGATTGAAAAAAACAGTACTAATATAGTACTAGTATTGAAGCCTTCTCTATACGCGGGCTACAGTCGGAAAAAACCATATCTTAATTTGTTGTTTATAGTTACGGAATTACACCTACGGGCTACGACTTTATTATCTCCCGACTACTTCTACCATCTTTATCACTCGGCTACTCTATCAACCTCGCTATCCCAACCCGAACTCTCTACTACCAAGTCTGTAGTAGGTCCACATATAAGCAATCCAGTCATGAGGGTCTCTCTCAAACAATGTCGCAAAGTTTGTTAAGGGGGTCCTCTCTTTTACCCTCATCACAGTCCAAGAGAAAAGTCTTACTAAGTATTATTTTGAATTTTATTAATTATAATAATTTCCTAACAAGTAGCGAATTGAGAAATAAATCAAATTGCGTTTCATCTGACAAATGACCATTTCGCAAAACTGATTGATCGTTATATGAATTTAATAGTTGACCTTAAGGTCTTCGCTTCATCTAAGTACTGTCAAATTTCATAATTAATACATCCAGAATTTAATTTGAGTGTTAGTTCAATTAAAGCTTATGATTTTAATTCTACGGGACAAAGATGTTGCTTAGCTCTTAATGCTCAATGTTTTTTTTTTTGAATCAGCCAAATAATATATAGATGATAAGATAGAATATACAAAATGAAAACAAAGGTATACAGGCAGTAGATGATCCGCCCATAATCCCCTAAACCCACTCCACTAGCACACCTAGTTACATCTGCTTCTCTACAAAGGTATAGATGATGCTCTTAATGCTCAATGTGGAAGGAATCTACTACATACACGAGGTGCATTAAATTTAAATACTTCATTTGCATATATAATATGGGAACCGAATAATCCAGGGGTGGAGCAGGACTAAAATAACGTGTGATTATTATGTTAGGGGCAATGTAAGAATGGAAAACGGTAGAAAAATGAAATGTGTAAAAAGAAAATAGAGGGAGAAAATATATAAATCACTTCAAAAGTGATCAAACTTGAGCTCTCTGAATGAGAGACAGGCATATAAATCACTTGTCTTGGCATATAAATCACTCTAGGGTTGCGTTTCTTTGTTTAATTGTAGCAGAGGGGCTGAGCTTGATGACGCGTAAAGCTTGTGCCTCGGGCCTCTTTAAACCGGTTACTGTTGGGCAGAATAGTGTCGCTGTCTCGCATCTCCAATTCGCAGACGACACGATTTTTTTCGGGGAGGCTACTGATAGTGATATCATGGTGTTGAAAGGTATACTCAGGTGCTTCGAAGCTTCGTCAGGTTTGAAAATTAATTTCAAAAAAAGCAGCCTTGTGTGCGTAGGTGTGGAAAATACGGTCAGTGCTGAATGGGCTAAAAAGTTGAATTGTGTCGAAGGCTCTCTTCCATTCTCTTACCTGGGTCTGCCTCTAGGTGCCAGTGAAAACAGATTGGGGTGTTGGAATACTGTTGGTGAAAAAATAACGAACCGTTTGAAGAAGTGGGAGCACAATTACCTGTCTTTGGGCGGACGGCTAACTCTGCTGAAATCTGTGGTTGGGTCCTTGCCCTTGTATTTTTTTATCCCATTTCATGGCCCCCAAAGGTGTGATTTCTAAAC